>JBBYHO010000008.1:2739629-2763716 GCA_038382025.1 Adansonia gregorii | reverse complement strand
TAGTAATCTCCATCAGTAAGGCCAAAAATTTCACTTCTATAGAAGTTCTAGTTATTGAATAACATCTTTTTCTTATTATCGTAACCTTTTATATCGAAAAAATTCACATTATATGGGAAAAAAAGATTGCTTTAAAATATTCTTCTAGTAAAAAGGGATTAAACGGGAGATGCAGAATTGAATTCAGAATGTGGTCAAAAGGAAAATAAAATTAACAGCCTGACAATTAGAAAAAGAAGATAAATAGCATAAGAGATCAGTTCAACATCCCATCATGTGCCTCGAAATAATAGACTTGATCTCACCACGAACTGCTAGATTGAAAGATGATCTTGATTCATCACTAAACAGAGGCTGGAAAAATGCCAAGAAGCAAATCCAAAGCTGCACCCTTCCAGAAAACAAAAAACATAATCCCAACACAATCCATAACATAAATCAACTCCATGAATAAACACAACATTCCTTGAGATACTACCCTCATGGATAAGATGCATTTTTAAATTGGTAATAGAGAGAATTCATTGTCCATATAAAACACAACACTAATGGTTTTTTTTAACACCCTTCAAACTATTTGGCTTCTCCAATCAAAATTTCAAACCACATTAGGGGTTAGGCAAGCATATTGCTTCAAACAATCCCTTCGCAAGCAGAGATCCTAAGAGCAAAGCTGGACATTCCAGCTGAACCCAAAAAATGAAAAAACTAGCATACGTTGAGGCAGTGAGACTTCAGTCACTTTACATAGAATCTGAAGAAAGTGCAAACTTCAGAATCACTGTACTTTCACAGATTTCTATAACCATTTCAAAATTTCAACTTGAAAACAAGCTCCAGAAGAAGCTTCTATACGCCAATTGTACTAAGCCGTAACAGTTTTTCCCCAACAAGAAATCGACTGGTTGAACTGAAGCAGAGAGATTCTACAATAACTGACTACAATAAGCCGCATCAGCAGCCCCCAAAGATAATGCGGGAAGGAACAATCCCTTGGCAATAATATAATAGAGTGAAGTAACCTATAATCAACTAAAAGCCTAACTAGGAAAGCCAATGGCATCACCAACAATATAAAGGACAAAAATTCTGAACAGCTAAAAAAGAATCCACAAGAAAAAGAATATATAGAAATCTACCTTGACTGCAGTCTCCCTAGTTTCACAATGCAGGAGCAACCAAAAGGCAATGCAGCTCTGGGCAATGGCAAGATTACTCCTCCCACAGCCTGCAGCCAAAGTTTCCTTTGCATATGGAAAACCAAGAGAAAAAGTTTCTGCTTTCATTCCTGGCTTCTAGGATGAGTCACTTTCAACGGAACCAAAAGCGTAATGTACATTACAAAACGATAGCTTTCCACTAACCCGCATTATTTATACCCAAGTCAAGGGAACAATCAACAGTGAAAGCCCAAACTCCATAAAAGTCAAGACACTAATAGTTCTCTCCAAGACTAGTTCCTCTAAAAAGTAACATTTTTTTGTAAAAATAGACAAAACAGTCGAGCATCAAGCATGTAAAGTCCATAGTAAAAACGAACATGAGAAATGCTTCAATTTGTCTGCATTGCTTCAGAATGATACTTCTCTAGATCTGCATCAAGATCTTCTGCGGAAACCTTTTCTCCACGGCCCTTTCCCCGTCCATGGCCTCTTCTAATGCCACGGTCTCCGGCACCACAACGTTGCCTACCAAATCGTCTACCCCTGCCATGGCCACTGTAAAATAACCATAACAAGATTAGATTAATAAATCAAATCTATAAGTAACCAAAAATCCTTGATTGATAACAGAAAAGAATGATGTAGAACAACCTTTGGACAGAAATTCACCATCATAAATGTTGGTGTCGTACTAATTGCTCATACAATAAAAGCTAACAAAAACATACAAATAAAAATTGCTGCATGCCCATCAAATAGAAACGTGAATTCCACAACAAAACCACCCAGTGAAAGTGATAATTTGATATCATATGATTAATGATATATCATAGTCAACAATTAATGAATTTTTGAAATGGCATTTAAAACCACACAATTCAATGGTTTTCTCCAGATATCACTCTATTGTTAAGCAAAAACTAGAAATTTCATATAAATTGATTATTAAGGAGAATTTCTATCAAAATTAATCCTAAGATTTACTTGCAGCTTTAGAAAATTTCAGAAACAAAACATAGCTGAAAATATAGGCAAAACATTTTAGCAATCTGTAAGATCTCAAAAGCATTAGCGTAACAAATGATAGAATCCAGACTATTGAATAAAATAAGGGGTCATGCATAGATATAATGAAGCACACCCTCTAGCAGCTCCATTGGAACTTCCAAAGGCGCCATTGGCAGCTGCAGTTGCAGCAGAAGTAGCAAGGTTTGTTCCTACGATCTCAATTTTCATCAGCTTCCCATTGAGCTGAAGATTGTTGTATCTCTTGATCACAGCCATAGCATCTGTTCGCCGCGAGAAGATAACTTCTGCAGTTCCCTAAGAAAAAGAGTTTTTATTTTGGGGGGGGGGGGATTCTAAACTAAAGTGCGACACAGAGAATTTCATCGCAAGGACCAGTTAATGCCAAACGCAATTAGACACCTTCAGTCTACCACTTCAATTATAACGGATTGCATATCGTTTCAGGTCACCAACCTCAGAAAATAACTCCTGCATATAAACACCCAAACATTAGAAAGATGCAATTGAAAAAAAAAAACCCTAACGACAACAAAATATTGATCTTAACGAAAAAAAATTGGAAGTATTGCTAGGCATCGCTAGACTTTTCTTAGCCTAACTAATCTAAAATATATGAACATTTAAACAACTGTTTAACTCTACGCAAAAATCAAAACTAAATAGCCAAGCCCGAGGAATCAAGAATATAAGTTTATCGAGAAAAAAAAAATTCGAATCGATATTACCGATAACATAATAACAAATCGAAACGGAAGAGTAATATTGCATTTAACATTAAACAAGAAAACAGGAGAAAGGTTAAAAAAAAAAAAACCTTGATGTCGTCATTGGAAACTCCATAATCTAAATTAGAGATGTAAAGCTTCGTTCCAGTTTCTATTGCGGAGGCCCGAGCCACTTGTCCTTGGAGCTACCTTATCCGAATACATATCGAGCTGCCACGTCGTCTCCGGCGCCTGAACAAAGATAAAAGAACTTAGTTGAGAAAAAATTGAATCAAAAAGAAAAAAAAAGACACAAATGAAAGGTATAATCAGACCTAAACACCTAGCTATGTACCTTAGCCGTGGTATACGGTGCCAAGCGTTTTGTTCGGCGATTAGGAAAGCGGCGAGCGGGTCCCGCTCCTGTTCCACGGGCTTGACCGCGGGAGTTTCCTGATCCGGACTTACGGTTGCGCTTTATGAGGTCGTCTAGGGTCATCTCTAAAGCACTTGACATTTTTTTAATCTTCTTTAGTTAGGGAGGAAAAAAAAAAAAGAGAAAGAGGAAGAAGACAGCTAGAAGCGAAATACAGAGAGAAGAACTAGGAGATTTGCATCGGGGAAAAAAAGAGTCGAATCAGTTAGTAGCCTGTGTAAATCTTTTTACAAGATTTATATATAGGTTTTAGAAAACAGCAGGCATGAAGGTGTCGTGGTGTAGTCGGTTATCACGTCAGTCTAACACACTGAAGGTCTCCGGTTCGAGTCCGGGCGACGCCACTACTTTAAAACCGCTTTTACCTCTTCGCCGAGCAATGGAGCGAATTTATTTTAATAATTTGAGCTACTATTATTCATATTAAAAATCAGCAATTCCAATTACTTTCTTTTTTTGGCTAAACCAAAGAAGGATAAAAACAATGTTACAGCGGATGGTGCAAGACAATAAAAGACAAAGTGAAGTACTGCCCCCCCCCCTTCCCAAAAAAAAAAAAGTGGTTTCCTTAGCTACCTGAAGTTCATGCATCCAAATTTCCAAAATAAAAATGTAACAGAAAATATAAGGATCTCAAGATTTTCCTCCTAATTCATTGGAAAAATTAGCAATAATCTTATAGCATGACTCTAACTCCAACAAATGGGCAATAGCCATTCACTTCAAAGTTAAAACCAATCGAGATGTTCTTAAAAAAAAAAACCAGAGAAAGATCCTGCAAATGAAACAAATATATATATATATATAATCCAGGGGAGTTCAGAAACATCAACTAGTTATTGATAAGTATATGAATTTAATTTGACTTACAAAAAGGGAAAAAAGAAACACCCTGTAAGAGAATTATCAATTACTAATACTATGGATTAACCTTGGCTCACTCACTCTCCCACAAGCCCAGAGATTGAACCAGATAAGCAGAAACAGCAACAACGAGACCTGCGAAGAGGGTCGGCACAAAAAAATCCACCTTGGACCTCTTCACCATGTGAGCAGGGAAGCAAACTTTTTCCCCCTGGAAGTCTAAAGGAATCCTGACCAGGCCTTCGGCCTTGCAGGATCGCGAGAACGATGATGATGGAGATACTGCTGCTACAAACGCCATCTCTGACGCAAGTGATGCTACGCTTACCATTAACGTCAACACAACTGTCCATGTTAGAGCATGGATTAATTGGGGCCACCGTGCCTTGAATTGAAGGAATATTGAGTTAAGATAAGGAAACAACATGTTGCCTTTCTTTTGAAGAGAGCTTTTTTTTTTTTTTTTCTTTAGTGTTTTTTATGATTGTTGAAGGATTTCATTCTTCGCTGTTTACAGACTTTTAAGACGGGCATGAGAGCACGTTTAACAAAACTTCTTTATCACGAGGTGAAACGACGTCGTAGCCTTTTGTCCCCAAGTCTCCGTCCTGCTTTGACCGTTTTTTAATTATATATTATTTATTTGGTTTGCTCTTCGGGGGCTCCGATTATCTGTGGACTGACTGCTTTGGATCAGCGGTTTAGAAACGTGTTCCTTTTTTTTTCCCTTTAATATTGAAAAAAAGTCTTAAATTAAAAGTAAGTAATCAGCTGATTCTATATAGTTTTATTGCAACCAATTAAATCTTTACACATTTATTTTCATCCAATTAAATTATTGATTGAACAAATTTGATTAAAGATATCATCACTACCCATTTGAAGCAAGAGTTCAATTCAATAAAAACAGATATTTGAGGTCTCAAATGAACGAAAATAACTGTTTAAGATTCAATTGATTGCAATGAGATTATTTTATATGATAAATATAATCCAAAGATGCCAAACCGTTGTTATACACGAGCGTAATTTGGATAGATATAAACGCGACTTTAACAACCCATTAAAACAATAACAAAATAAAATATAAGAGTCTAATCGTAGATTGTTTTTGAGCTTTGACTCTGGCATAAGTAGTTTTAAGTTGTAAAAAAACATATATGCCGACCACGAGTTTTAATTGACATTCTAAAATATAGGACAGTGCTGCACTATTATGGTCTTGTTTTTAATCATAACCAAGCATTGCTTCACTTGTTTAGAACCAAGAAAAATGCCGGATACAATGCCAGCCCACTTTGTGAAAACTGTAAACAATTGTTTATTCAATTGCATAATCATTTTATGTTAATGGCGTCGTTATTTATCAACATCGTACAAAAACTTAACATCGTTTGAACAAGGAGATTTAGGCCAAATTTAGGCTCTATCAACTAAGCATATTGAGGTAAGTGGGCGAATGGCGATACCTGGGAAACAAGATGGTGAGATTGAAGCTCGATGGGATGAATAGCGAAACAACATCTGAAGCACCTGTCATGGCTAGGCTCTGGACCGGACAGACTCCTGCCCCTACCCAATGGTCAATAGGCTTATGAAGCCTAAAAGGCGAGAGTCGTAAACAATTTATGGCAGACGCAGGCCCGGAATTGCGTCATTATCATGGCAAATATTTGACTCAGATTAAGAAGCATATCTAATGAAAACTCCGCATTATTCCCATTTAACTTCTCTCTTTTTTGTAATCTTATCTCATAAAAATATTTTACCCACAATTTTTTCCATACAATATTATAATTATCTAATTATAATATAAAATTATACAAAACTCTATTAATTAAAATTATGTATTTTACATGATATTTTTTAAATCTTATATAATTTTAAATTATAATAAATTATATTACAATAATTATAAATCCACCAGTACAATGTCCTTAATCACCAAACATTAGGAAAAACAAAAAAAGAAAAAGAGCGAGGAAAGCAAACAACAATTAGAGATACCATAAAACTCTAATCCTAAAATCCCAAATACCATCAAATTCACAGATTCTGTCAAAATACAGGAAAACTAAGTTTTCATTCTCCTAATTCAAGAGCTAGTGAACTTAGTCACAGCCTTAGTGCCTTCAGAGACAGCGTGTTTCGCAAGCTCTCCGGGAAGTACAAGTCTAACAGCAGTCTGGATTTCCCTGGAAGTAATCGTTGGTTTCTTGTTGTATCTAGCGAGTCTAGAAGCTTCTTGAGCAAGCTTCTCAAATATATCGTTAATGAAACTGTTCATGATACCCATGGCCTTGCTTGAGATCCCGATATCTGGATGGACTTGCTTCAGGACCTTAAAGATGTAGATCTTGTAGGTCTCCACGCTCTTCTTAGCTTTCTTCTTCTTCTTGTCTCCAGCCGCTGCACCATCCTTGGGAAGCTTCTTCCCAGCCTTTGGCTTCTTCTCGGCAGGGGCTTTCTCACCGACAGTGGTCTTTTTCTCCTCAGCTGGCTTCTTCTCGGCCGGCTTCTTCTCGGCTTTTGGTGCCATGGAGAATTCTCTTCTTTCTTTTTTTTTTCCGTAAAAAACAACGAAAATTGAAGATTAGGAATTTGGATGCTTCCTGGCGCTTGATTCCGATTTGATAAATGGCGAAAGTTGGGGTTTTATATTTATAGAGGAGAACGGAACAGTTTGATTCGAGGATGCAAAGAGACGCGGATTGCTGATGTGGAGTTTTATGACCGTTGGATTTTGGACCGACGGCCTGAAAAAATGCTTAAAGGACCGGAAACGTGGGAAAAAGATCGAAACGTGGCGAATTATTATTGGTTGACACTATCAAGCTTGGATTGATGTGGGATCGATTCAGGATTTCGACTTTCGAGACGATTTGGGCAACCCGCCCAAATGAAAATCTATATCCCTCCATTAATTTGGATATTGCATTTCAAATTTTCAATTAAAATATGTATATTAAAAGAAAAGAGAAAGAAATGTTAAAAAAAATGTGGTAGTTTTTTGAATAATTAATATTTTAAATGTTTCTTATATTTTAAAGAAGATAGAATAAAATATATACCTTAATTTCACATATATTATTATTTTTATATTAAAAAATATAGGTGAAAAAAATATATAAAAAAGGGAATACATAGTGGTAGTTTTTTAAAAATTGAATAATTGAAAATTTTAAAAGACAAAATTAACTTAAAACATTTAAATTTCTATATTAAATAATGTTTATGTTCTTCATTTTATATGTCTATCAAAAGTATTATTAATAGTATAGATTTTTTATTTTTTGTCCATTCAAAAAAAAATTGTAAGTGAAAAAAAAAAAAGGTCATAATGGGTTTTTTTTAATTGAAAAAATACAAATTTAAAAAAAAAAGATATTTTTATATTAAATAATGTGTATGTCATTTATTTTATATGTTTATTACAACTTAATTAAATTTTATAAATTTATATTATTATTAACATATTTTGCACATATCGTGTTTACGAGAGATCGTAGATAAACATATTTAAGTGAATACTTGAGTGTTTTTACCCTTATATCTGGGCTTTGTCGGGCAAATATGATGGCCGAGGCGGTTAGATTGTTTGGCCAAATGGTAGAGAGAAACATTATGCCAAACGAGGTGACGTATAATGTTCTGATCCAGGGACACTGCAGGGATGGTAACATGGTAAGCCTTTGAATTGCTTTGCGAAATGGTAGACAAAGGTCTTTTGCCTGATATGTATGGTTACAGGCTTTTAATAAGTGGTCTTTGTTCTACTGGTGGAGTGTCGGAGGCGAAAGAGTTCATGGATGGCCTGCACAGAGGCCATCATAAGTTGAATGAGACGCGTTATACTGCACCGTTACATGGTTAGTGCAAGCAAGGAAAAATAGATGATGCATTGAGCGCTTGTCGCGACATGGTAGCAGGAGGCATCGATATGAATCTTGTGGGTTATGGCATACTTATTGATGGAACTCTAAAACTACATGACACAAGAAGGTTACTTAGGCCTTTTAAAAGAGATGGATGATCAAAGGATTGAGCGCTGACACAGGCATGATTGACGCAAATGGTAAAGCAGGGAATCTTAGGGAGGCTTTTGGACTTGGGGAGATTAAGATTAGTGAAGGATGCATTCCAAACGTTGTGACGTATATGGCCTATGTATGCAGGTTTCATAGATAAAACCGAGCTTCATATCATTCAAAAATTAGCTTTCACGTTATGAAAGTTTTTTTTTTTTTTTGTTTAAGTTATTAAACCATGATTTTAAACATTGAATTTGTGGTGAAAATCAAATTTTAATATTAAAAATTGTGCCAACAATAATATTAAATGGGACCATAACGTAATAATCCATGGCTTTTGCAGAGATAGGAAGACTGCAGAAAGCCATGGGGCTTTTAGTTGGTATGACTGCCCACGGTGTTTTCCCAGATTGTTTCACTTATTCGACAATAATTTATGAGCATTGTAGAAGGGGTAGCTTGCAGGAAGCAATTAAGTTATGCGACTCTATGCAAAATAAGGGCATACAGCCAGACACTGGCATATAATTTTTTGGTATATGGTCGTCACGTTGCTGGAGAACTGGAAAAGGGCTTTTGAATTGCGTGATTACATATTTCAGAAGAGGTGTTTAAGGCGAATCAGGTTACACATGATAGTCTCGTTCTTGGAACTTGTTTGAAGAATTCGCGTAAGAACACTGGTGAATAGTTTGCTAGCGAAAAACGTTCTTGAAGATACAAAATTTCACAGGAAACTGTGCAGGCTTCCCAACACATGTATCCTGTCTGTTATGGCGGTGGCCTTACTGGACATTAATTCTCATCCAGAATGAATGATGGTTTAAGCTTAATTATCTTCTTCAGGGAAATGACAAAGTTCATCCACTGCCTAACAGAAGACTATCCCATGAAGCTTGGGCATGTAGCAGGGAAATATTATTGGTATACAAGCTTGCAAAGTGAAGATTATAGCATATGGCTGACGGAAGGCTAAGAATTCACCTAAAGCCCTACCGTTCATTGGGCATTTATATGATTTACCCAAACATTCAAAAAGTCAGCTTATGAGACTGACCGCTAAAATGAACTAAGCTTAAACGAACACTTTTATTCGTAATCATTTATTTATTTTTAAATATCTTTATATTCAATAAAATTTTAAATTTATGTTTATATTCATTTATTTAAATCAAGTACTTTTGTGTTCATCATTTAAATTGAACGAACTTATTCATGAATACTAAACAAATATTCATGAACATGAAATCGAAAAAGATCATGAACTACTAAAAATACATTCATAAATAATAAACAAACAAATTGATATGATTATTAATTTTAAATATAAAATAATAAAATATAAATATTATTAATTATATTATAAATAAATAAATAAAACAAAAATAATAATATTAGTAAATATATTTTAATCAAAAATTAAACCAACTTATTCATGAACCAAACATACGATGTTTTAGACTCGTTTAACAAATAAACTTCAAAATCTTATTTATATTCATTTTTTTAGCTCACTAAACAAACAAAAATCAAATAAATCGAACTATTTATCAAATGCTCTATTTATTTAAGTTCATTTACAACTGTAAGAGAGAGAAAGGGCATTTTTCATCAAATAATGAAGGCCGTTTTAATCTGTATGAGCACCACCCTATTACGTAACCAAACATGCATTTTTATAGTTGCAAGAAAAAACCTCGAAAAAAAGAAGACAAGACTTTTAAGTTTAATGAAGTGTAAGATCCTAACCTTCACGCATGCGTAAGAATTCATAAGATATAAATGGAAATCGCTAGACTTGTTCTAGACAAAGACTTCGATATAAAATTTGAACAACAAACCAAGATCATACCCACCCCACCACCTATTAACATTTCACTTAAAACAAAAGCAGAAAACTGAAAAGCATTTCATTATCTCCATTCCTGCATCTTGGGGACTCCCATTTAGTTGGCACGGCTTCTAATAACATCGAGTCCCATCTCGGTAGGGTCAGTTGCCTGCAGCTCTACTTGAATACCATCCAACTCTCTCTTGAACCTGTCCTTGGAGCTTGCATAAATCATCTTGCTTCTCACCCTTGATGTGTCGGGAGACCTTCGTATAAACAACAAGAAACATAACAGCAATGATAAGTTTGGAAATAATTGCAAAATGCACTAATAATTTTAAGCATATAACAATACCACGCGATGAAGAAAATCCTGCTTTTCTGGCAATTCTCAGCAGTCACAAAGTCGAAATCGTATACAGCATATCGGCATTCATCAGCAGGGAGGCTAGCAGTGAAATCCTCGTAGCTTTGACTTGGCTCACCAACCCTTTCAACAACAACCTGCTTTTGTTTCTCCTCAATCTTGAAAACTATGAAGCGATAAGTTCTTTTAGCCTTTAACTCTAGAAACTTCAGCTTACAATCATCATGCACAGCCATTCCAGAAGCTGCATTAGCCTGTAATGGAATGGTTCATAGAATACATAAGCTTTCATACAAGAATGACCCCTTTGAATTATATATGACTAATTAATCCATCCGCTTTTCATAAGCTTTTCTTCTTTTCTTATTTTTTCCAACCCTTGGCAAGCATTCCCACTAAATGAAACCATCAATAGGCTAATAAAGAAATCAGTAGTTCTTCAGTTCTCTCCCATTTAGAAAAGAATAGAAAGCCAGGTCAATGACTCAAAACCTTACTACCATTCTCACACTCCTGAGAATGAAAGCCCAGCTTCCTTAACCAACCCACAAAACTAACCACCCAATTCAACCACACTGATCCGATCCCATTTTTTTTCCCAATGTTTTTACAATGAACCATAAATTTGAAATTACCCAAAATTCTTAGACATTTAACAGGCCTAAATGCGATCTTCCAAACTTAGGATTATTAACTAACTGGGGCCACTCACGGAGATGAATCCCAATTACGTTATTTGTGATAAAGTCAAGCAACAACAACAACAACAATAATAAAAGTAGTTGAGAAGGCTTGTCACAGGTCACCAACAGAAGATCCCTTCTGCGGTGATTCATATCCCAATTACCTTTTTGTTTTGCTTGATAGGGTTGAAAGAAATTTAAAAATATAAAAAATTGAAAGAGACAAAAAAAGTAAAAAGATGAAAAAAATATTTTTTTTCTTTCATTTAGTGTGTTTGGTAAAAAAGATAAAAAAGTAAAAAACAAAATTATTCTCTCATTATTTGGTATGATTGAAAAATTTTAAAAAAAATTATTATTTTACCATTATACTTATTAAAAGTTAAGATAATTAAAAAATAATTGACAATTTTGTGAATATACCCACGTGACACACAACACTCTTGTTTTCTTTGTGTTTTCTTTCGTATTTGAAGTTATTTTTTTTTTTTTAATAACTGTAAAAAGTTATAATCTTTTCAATTTTTTTCTTTTACTTTTCTTTCAGATCAGCACACTTAAAATTTATTTTATTTCCACTTTTTCATCCTCTTCTATCTATCCTTTCACTTTTTCATCCAACCAAACACACCCTTTACAATGAAGGCTGAAAGAATCATAAAAAAACACCATAAAAGCCAAGAAAAACACACGAATTAAAAAAGCCATTACCACACAATCAATTGTTCGTTAAACATTTTGAATTATAATATATATGTATTCAAGCACAAATTTTCAAAGGAATAAAACCGGCAGATTCATGGAGATTAACTAAAGCAATTTTTTATCTAAAATAAATTCTCACATTTTATACAACTTTAATAGCCAAAACGGCAATACAGCATCAAGCAGAAGATCAAACAATTAATCGATGCATGAAACATTTATTACTGTCATTAAAATCATCCACTAGAGAAAAAAATATGAAATATGAATGCAAATCCAGCAATAAAAAAAAGTTAAAATATTCTTACTAAGTGAATCGGTAGAAACACAGAGATCTATGCTCAACATAAATGATAAATCAGATCTATATCAACTAAAAAAAAATTCTGAGTTAATCAAAGAAGCATGGATCAAAGACCAAGAATATAACTGAAAATGAAAAAGAAATTAACACCAAAAATGATGAAAAAAATGACAAACTCACCATAGCTGCTTTAGGTAGAACTTGCAGAGAGAAAATTATTGGGAGTCCTCAAACGAGACTGAGATACAATAATAAAACAAATAAGGGCTCCTATATTTTATCTTAATTTTTCTCACTGAGGTAAAATATTTTAGAGTTTTTTTTTATGGTTCCACTCCGCTAAATATCATGATGCAGAAAGATCGTGCGAGACAACAAAGACTCAAAAAAAAGGTCTGTCCACTAATTGAGTGACGCGTGGTTTGAGTTGAATTGTCGGCTATGCCCCTCCCTCACTCAGGTTCCTTTCGAGGTCGGTTTTCGACTGAGACTCGGAACTTACTCGGATTCTTGAGATAGGCTCAGCCCTTTTAAGGATTGAGCCCAGACTAATGGACGCAATGTAAGCCGGTGATATGAAAAACAAGCCCAATTTAGAAATATAACTCGCAAGTTGAAAACAAGCCCACTATATCCTTTTACAACTTTGGTCTATGGAAGTTGAAACACGCAATTTTTCTTCCCATTCTTTCTCAAAGAATTATTTCATTTACCCATATAGGGTTTAAAAATTAATGGATTATGACACACCCGTTATGACGATAGACGAAGAAAAAATAAGTAGAAAAGGAAAATCATATTTAGAAAAATTGATTAGTAGTTAGCTTGTGTGTGTAGGTATCATTTGGGTAGTTTTTTTTTAAATCATTGTTAAACTTTTCAAAATAAAAAACATCAATAACCTTGCTATGTTATTCGATATAATAATTTATTTGATTTGTTTGTACTTTTCTTAGTTCAATTGATGTTACGGGTTCACATTATGTGTTGTATAATTATTAATAGTAGAATGACATGTATTTTTATGAAGTATATTAAAAAATATTTAAAAGAACAATATAATAAAAAAAAAACTTATTAATTTCTTAATTGCACCGGCTAATGGTGTACATTTTTTTTCAATTTCAATAAAAAATAAAACTCCTTTCACTAATTTAATGATAATTGATAAATAATTATTTGAAATTCAAGAAATTCAAACCTAATTTGTTTAATTGAAATATACACGCATTCACTATTAAACAAAATATTTGAATGCATTTTACAAGTTCATTTTTAATGCATTAACAATAGAGATTTTTAATTTTATAAAAGGGTTAAAAGACTATCATATGTTTTTTTTAATATACTTAAAGAATATGTATAATCTTGTTAGTTTTACTTGTGTAGTCTAAAAATTTTACAATGATAAGACCTGACAATTCATGTATTTATGTCATATTCGTATATTTTATTGTGTCATAATCGTTTTTAAGATTTTTTATATTTATCTCAATTTTAATACGTTTATAATTTATATTAGATAGATTTTGAGAATGTATTCATATCGTACAGTGTCATTTTTTTAACTTTATTTGTGTCATATTAATATAATCATATTAAACATCGATAGGTCTAGATGAATGAAAGAATGTCTTTTTCTTTAATGAAGATTAAAAGATATGAAGGAAACGAAAAGCTTCATTTAAGTGTATTTTTGAAAGTTGAGGTGAACCTACCTAAACATAACCGAACATATGAAAGTAATTAAAGTTATTGAATAACATGCCATTGGTGGAGCATTTATTCTTAGCAATTCCAAGCTGGTGTTTTCAACTTGTTTATGTTGTTTAGTTGAAAGTAATTCCCGTTTTAAGTAAAGTGTCATGATAATTAAAACATATATCCTTAAGTAATAACTAAAAAAGATGGTAATCAAATGCGTATATAATTAATTATGCATGAATTTTTGAATAATAAAACATGAACTTATAACTTTATAAAAATGTTGATTTTTGAGTTAAGTTTTGCCCCTTAATTTATTACTTCTCAATTTACGTGTTATAAGCATTATTTATGTGCATAAAACTCATAGACATATTATATTTATAAATAATGATCAAAATTATATTATAAGAATAAATAATAAAATAATCAAAATCCTTGCTTTTGAGGCCAACGAATGATTTAATTCTTTTCATTCTTAAAATGTGTTAGCGTAATATGATGGTATGGACTATTGATTTCGATCTTTGTTACTATATTACCACATTAGAATAAGTAATTTTCTTGTCAATTGCAAACTTTACATGGTTTTATTTTACTTTAAAAAAATCATTTGATATGTAAAATTATAAAATTGTATTAGCAAATTTAATAAGGTGACATTTTTTTAAAATATAATAATAAATATTAAAAAATTTAATAAGATGATATCTTTCAAGTAATTTAATTAATTTCAATTTTAATCCAATAATGTCATCTTAATTTTATTATATTTGTACCCTTTGTAATTTACATGGAAGTGTAACCTACTCACAACAAACACAACCTAAAGTTAGCCTTCACACGTTACACGGCGTTAATTACAAACACTGCTTTTTAAATTCCCAAATTCTGACGCGGGAAACCAAAAATTTTTGTTTATGGCGGCCGATTTATTCCAAAAAAATTCCAAACTCGCTCCTCATTGGCTCATTCAAAACCACACGGATCGCACAGAAAAATCCTCAACCGTCGATAAGTTCTTAATCTAACAGTCCTCATTCCACTGAGTCCACTCCACCAGTACCACCACTATAAAATGATGCAAACTTCGCGTTATCTGTGCACCATAACGATTTGTTTTGAAGTTGAAAGTTTTTATTTCTTGGAAGAGTTGGCTGTATCATCCGTGTTGGTGCGAAGCAATGGATGCTGGAGCAAAAGTAAAGAAGGGTGCTGGTGGAAGGAAAGGCGGTGGTCCGAAGAAGAAGCCGGTTTCAAGGTCCGTCAAGGCTGGGCTCCAGTTCCCCGTCGGAAGGATCGGGCGTTACTTGAAGAAAGGAAGGTATTCGCAGCGTGTCGGAACCGGTGCTCCAGTTTACTTGGCTGCCGTTCTCGAGTACTTAGCTGCCGAGGTAGCTAAAAGCTAAATTAAGTCATTAAATAATTGTTATTATTATTTGTTAATTCCTAATTCGACAAGTTTGGATTTGAATCCAGGTTCTTGAATTGGCTGGAAACGCAGCACGTGACAACAAGAAGAACAGGATCATCCCAAGGCACGTGCTACTCGCCGTGAGGAACGACGAAGAACTCGGGAAACTTCTCGCCGGCGTCACCATCGCTCACGGTGGCGTCTTACCAAACATCAACCCTGTTCTGCTGCCAAAGAAGACTGAAAAGGCCACCACCAAAGAACCCAAATCTCCATCAAAGGCTACCAAATCTCCAAAGAAAGCTTAAGTTCGATTAAGAAACTTCTAATTATTAGGCCTCTTATTCTTCGTAGTTGTATGTGATTTTGGGGATCTCTTTAGGATTTTGTTTGTAATTGTTGTTGATGGGTAGGTGAAAAAAAAAGTTGGATTGGAAACATTGAAAATGTTAGAATCCCATTATCATGTAATGTTTATCTTAATGGAAATGAAACTACTTGTTTCTGTTCTTTTACAGAATATTTATTTTGTCCAAGTTTTTCTCTGCTTTCTGGGATTTTTGTATCGTATAAGATTCTTTGTTCATGAAATTTAAATTTTAAAGCAAATTTTAGTTGTTTGGTTGCACATGCTTGAAATGTGGCGCTTTATTCTGTTCACCTTATCCTACTGCTTTTAATATTCCTCGCTTTTTTTTCTGTTTCTTTTTTTTTTTTATTTTTTATTTTTTTTCAATTGTCAATAAATTTTATTATATAATTTTGCACTTCCTTCAAATTATTTTTGTTTTAAGTTTTGTATAAAAAATATTTGGCAGAATCCATTCATTGGGCTGTTATCGGTGGATTTTTAATCAACCAATGTAGGAAAACTCGATGTTATTGGTGAAATTCATATGTTTAATCAGTTAACTTCGCAAATACCTTTGATGGATGATTAATCGGTTCCATTTGACAGGCTAGATGTTCAATCTGGATCAAACTTATAGCGTGCTATACGCCGGTGACGGAGTAGGGAACTAGCAGATTAAAAAGGTAGTTCTTTTATTTTTCCTGTTTTAGCTATATCTGACAGTTTGTAATATTATTTTGATAAATATATATAATTATATATATATGAATAATGTAAAACCTATGGTTAACGTATATTGCTCCTTACTGTTGTAGTTATAGACTCAGTGGCTACAAATATAGATAACTACCATGGTAAATATAATCGTTAGCTAATTCGACAAACATCATCCTCCAGCGGACAAAGTGTGAGAAATAAATAACCGAAGAAAAATAGCATGCAAGACAAGGCGCCTGGGAATGTATAGATATTTCTCAAGACGTTTTTGATTACAAAGAAAGTAAACCAAAAATTTACAGTATGATTTCATTTTTCATTGTTAAAAGGCTTCGAGCTTCCAGGTTTAAGTTGTGTTTTCGAACGACGTCCCTTTCATTATGGCAGTTATAACTGAAAAAGCATACCTTATCTGCTTTCATATTCTTCGTATAATTAAAGCCCATTTCCATTTCTTCTTCTCTCACTTTCCTCTCCCAAGAACCTCCCCCGGTTGAACCCCATTTTAGAAGTTCAAAACTGGTAAAACTCACAATCAAAACATCTTGTTGCTTTTTCTCTATTTCCGTTTCCATCTGAGCATTATTAAAAATAACTTTGGGTGTATCTTGGACTCAAGCTGAAAACAATCTACTTGAATGCTTTCGTATCAAAGTAGTTCATATCCTGAAGTTCTTTAATCAACCCAAGACTGAAAAGGCGGTGCCTCCAAATGCCATTAGATTTGATCAAACTCAGGACACTCTTTTCTACCTGTGCCGGCATTGCAGAAACCACGCCCTGTCCTTGGAAAACTGCCTTTACCCTCTAACAACTAGTCCCCTCCCCCCCAGCTCTCTATCTATCTATCTTCATTTGTTTGCAAATTCTTAAGTGCTCTGAACTTCCTAGAAATTATATCCTTAAGGAGTAAAGACCTTAAGAACAAAAACAATTCTTGATTGCGTTGTTTATGGGTTTACTTCTTTTAAGTTCACGAAGAAATATTTGCACATCTTTTTATTCATTGCTTCAAGTTCTTGTACCTGCTAGTGCGGTGCTTTCAAGGGCCTTGAGGTACCATGCTTACCCAACCATCTTGGAAATTCTAGCGGCGTTGGAAGAGCACTTTTAATGTTTTTTTTTTCACTGATCTTCGTCCAATGAAATAGACTTGTCCCTGTTCCCCAGGGCCTGTTGTTTCTTCCATGAACAGATATTACTAAAAGATATGTTAATTTTCGTTTTTCTCCCTTTTTGAAGTTATTCTTAAGGAATAAATTTAAAAGAAAACAAAGGAGAAATTTATTTTGACTTCAAACTGAGGTGTAAGATCATTGCTGCTGTACAGTATCATTATGCGGTCTTGCTAGAGTACTTGAATGTACTTGACAAGCGTTGCTCACCTATTCATTTCAAATCAAAATTTCAGCCAGCAGGGGCGAATGGATTTGGACTCCTCTGCAAGAATCCGTAAGATATCTCTCATTGAACAACACAAATCGGCCAAAATACATTTCTTTGTGTAATTACAACTTAATCTTTTGTGTTTGATTGAGATACATAGTGTCAACGTGCGAGTAGATGCTATAGTATTGCGTTGGTTTTCCTATCATCTGCCGGTGGGGACCGTGTGTTGCAATTCATGCAACAGAAACCTTGGTCAGAGACTTGTAAGTTCTTCACCGTGCTTTTTTATGCCTCAGTTTTGCTTTGTTCGACTAAGATTAACATATTTTTGTCTTGCACTTATTATTTTCAGGTTAGCGTTGAACAACCCAAACAAGTAAACTAGTACGTAAGTTTATATTTTATACGTAAGTGTTTTTTTAATTTCTTTTTTTCCCTTGAAATGCTGAAATGTATGCTCAAATAAAGCTAATACAACGAAAAAAGAAAAGTTTGGTTTTTGAATGACAATTGGGGGTGCAGGAACCGGATGCTGTATTGGAATGGAACCCGGTTGGTTTATGCTGACGCAAATGAGCCAGTCGACCCAATGGACGACTGAATCCCAGTAAAGTAAATCTAAAGAAGAATCCAAGTCAAGCTCAAAGTTAAGGGGTGGGGAAAAAACTGTGGCTGGTTTTCTTTTTGTCATTTTAGTTTTCATTTTTAGGATTCGCTGAATAGTCATCGATATACTTACTGTAAACGTGGTATTGGTAGTATTATTGATGTTGGGCTTTTGTAGTTTGCGTGAGATTCTACAGTAATGGAAGGATATTAAACCAACATTTTGTTGCAGAAAAAAATGTACAAGTGAGCATCTTTGTTGTGCACTAAAACTCAGTTGGCATTTTCTTTAGTATGCAATTTTGCTAATTTTACCTGATTTATTTCGTCTCTTTCTTTCTTGTAACAGTTAGTATTATGTACGTATATTGTTTGTAGCATTGCAAAGTTGGAAATTTATACATGATAGAAAGGATCATGACAAAAAGTAAACTAATTAAACAACCCGAATAGTCCAATTCTCAAACATATTGGATCAAGGCCTAGGACGAGGATGACTGATTCCCACTAGAGAAAACCTCCCTTTTTAAGCCTCAGGTCAAGTTTCATATTGCCCAAAAATGCATATCAGGAAAAGGAGTATACAATTGTGAGCCTGAGCTTAAGCTTAATAATCAAACGAGTGTCAAAGCCTCACATGCTTTTTATTGTTGCAATCAAGACCAATGCTGCCGAATTCAAAGGAAAACATTCATTAACTTGCTCTTCAAACTTGTCATCCAAACAATGTTCTCGACTTGGTTTTTACATAAGAGAAATTATTCATGTAAAACGAAAACAAAATCATTATTCCAAAATTAGACAAATTTTAAAAAATAATAACATATGCCCAGAAATTACCAGGGGTTGTTGTAGAGGAGAGACAGTGTTTTCATTTTTAGTTGTCCATGGCTTCAAGCTTGTGCGTTTTAGGTCCCTTTCACTCTGGCAGTTTATAACTGAAAACGAACTTTATCTGTTTTCACATTCTTTATATAAATAAAAACGATAAAACCATTTCAGTTTCTCCTTCCCTCACTTTTCTCTCCCAAGGACCTCCCTCTGTTTCTTGAACCCATTTTAGAAGTTCATAACTGGTAAGAACTCACTATCAAGAACCACTTGTTGCTTTTCCTGTTTCCATATGCCTCTGAATTCGGAATATTACAATCTAACTCTGGGTGTTTCTTACTTTCTTGGATTCAGTTGAAACAATGAAAGTAGTTCATTCTCTCATGTTCTCTCACCAACCCAAGATTGCAATGGAGGCGCCTCCAAACGCCATTAGATTTGTTCAGAACCAGGACTTTTTCTTTCTGTGCCGTCGTTGCAGAAACCACGTCCTGTCCTTGGAAAGCTGCCTTTATATTGTAACAAATCTCCTCTTTCTCTATCTATTTTTCATTTGTTCGCAAATTCTTAATTGCTCTGAACTTCCTCGAAACCATATCCTTAAGGACCTTACCAACAATACATCAAGATTCTTCTTTTAATGTCAACACGCCAATTCTTGATTGTGTTCTTTATGGGTTTACTTATTCTAAGATTACGATAAAATATTTGCATCTCTTTCAATTTAAAAAAGAGCATTATTTTTTATGAATAACATCTTTACATGCCAAGAATGATCGGAATTTGGAGGTAAGCTCATTGCTTAATTTTGTTCACCTCTTAGTGCTGCGATTTTGAGGGCCTTAAGGGTCCATGGTGACATAGTTACATATCATGGAAACTTTATCTGCATTGAAAGTGTGGGTGTGATGATTTTTTTTTTTATCTTTGTACTCTCAAACAGAGTTGGCTCTGTTCGCATCCTCTGTTTTTCTTCTATGAACAGCTACTACTAAAATTATATTAATGTTCTTTTTCTTTTTTAATTGTCCTTTTGAAGAATTCATAAGGAAAATAACTAATAGAAAACAAAAAGGAAAGAACTCGCTTTGCATAGGATGCATGTATATATGATTATACTATATTCAAAGTAGATTTGTTGTGGGATTTTTTTTCTTTTCCCCTATAAGTTGTCATCTTTAACTTCAAACTAACGTGTAAGATGGTTAGTTTTAATGTAACATCATGTAGTCTTGACAAACGTTGCTCACTATTTGTTTTAAATCAAATTTTCAGATGGCAAATTCCGAAGCAATCATTTGCTGTAATCCGTAAGATATCTCTCATTGGATAAGACAATCATCCAAAAGTACATTTGTTTGTGTAATTAAGTACAGTGTGTGTAAATTTAATCTTTGTGTTTGATTGATACGTAGTGTCAACGTGTGGGTTGATAATATAATATTGCGAATGTATATCAATCATCAGCCAGTGCTGAATGTGTGTTGCAGTGAATGCAACGTGAACCTTGGGCAGGAGTTTGTAAGTTCTTGACACCGATTATTTTATATCTCTCTGTTTACATTCATTACCTGAGTGTCTATATATATATATATATATATCCCTTGAATAAGATTAACATATATTTGCCTGGCACTTGATATTTTCAGGTTACGGTTACACCGGATAACAATATAATCCAGGAAGGAAGGTTTATATTTTATTTGTAGGTTTTCTTCCCCTTCTTAAATACTGAATTATATTCAGAAACAAAGCTATTACAACAAAAAAGGAAAGATGGTTTTTTGAATGGAAAATGGCTGCTGCAGGAACAAGCTGCTGTTTTGGAATGGAACCAGGTTGGTTTATGCTGACACAAACATGCCAGTTCTCGACAACAACTGAATCCGAGGAAAGAAAATCTAGAGAACAATTCAATTCACGGTTCCAGTAAGAATGCAATTTCCCGAAGGAACAAAATAAAAAGAATTGTTGCTGCTTCTCTTTAACATTTTAGCATTCATTTTTAGGATTCTAATAGTGGTCAGAATAGTCTAAATGTGAGATTACTAGTTTAATTTCTGTCGGGTTTGGTGGTTTGCATGAGATTCTGCAGTTTAAGGATATTACAGCCAACATATTTGTGTAGGGAAACTAATTCAAGTGAACATCTTTGATGTGCAGCTGACATTTGTCTATCATATAATTGCTCATTTTACATGATTTATTATTGTCTTTCTTATAAAAGTTAGTACCATGTATGTATTTTGTTTGTAGTTGTGGGATTGAACATGAAGTTAGAAGTTATGCATATGATAGAAAGGATTTGACGCAATGAAACTAATTTGATAACCCCAATTCTCATATTCTCGAACATAATTGATCAAGGTCTAGGTTGACTAATGCCTTTTAAGCGTGACGTTATGTTTTATATTGCCTAAAAAAACATAACAGGAAAAGTAGCGTAGAACTATAAGCCTAAGCCTTAGCCTAAGAATCCAACAAGTGCAAGCAAAGCCTGAAATGTTTATACTTTATCATTGCAATTCATATCAATGTTGCGAATTTTCAAGGTTTTTTGATTTAAGGTGCTCTGTTGAATTGTACTTCGACATTCTGTCATCACTTCAAATTACTTCTCTTTGTTACATTTCAGTATTAGATCCACGACAAATATTCATAAACTTACTCTTCAAAAAATGACACCCACGCAATGTTCTTTAACTTGGTTTTAACATAAGAGCTCCAAAATTATTCATGTAAACGGTATAAAACATTATTCAAAAATTAGATAAATCTTTAAAAAAAATACAACATATGCCTAGAAATTATCATGGATCGTTCTATAGACGTGACAGCTGCCCATTCCAGCAAGTATAGAGGCCCTATCAGTCAGCTGAGCTTCTTTCTTACGGGTTCCATTGGCCTCGTACTTTGTTGAGCTTTAAGACTTAGATAATAGGGGTATAACAAGTGACTGGCAAAGCATACAGTGAAAAAGTTGGCAATTAATTGTTGAATAAAAGACTGAACATGATAAAATCCTTATTTTAACTTCTTGCAACTGTGTTAATAACTTAGAGTTAACGGAAGTAATAGAACTAGTATTTTACATGACATATCATTGTAACATTTATCCATTAAAACTTTACAAGTCAATCCAAATTTATACTATGTTTTCATTCATTTTTCATTGTTCAAGGCTTCAAGCTCTTAGTTAGCTGTGCTTTTCCCGCTAGGTCCTTTTCAATCGGCAGTTATAACTAAAAGAGATCTTATCTGCTTCTATCATCTTTATATAAAACCCATTAAGACAATTTAATTTCTTCTTCCCTCTCTTTTCTTTCCCAAGAATAAGATCCTCTGTTAAACCCCATTTTAGAAGCTCATTAACTGGTCAGAATTTACAATCAAGAATCTCTTATTGCCTTTTTTCCCCCCTCAATTTCCATATCCCTCTTAACATTATAATCTTTGGGTGTTTCTTGGACTCAGCTGAAACAAAACAATCAAAGTAGTTCATTTCCTCAAGTTCTTTCGTCAACCCAAGATTGCGATGGAGGGGCCTCCAAACGCAGCCATTAGATTTCCTCAGAATCAGGACAGTCAGTTCTTTTTGTGCTGTCGTTGCAGAACCCATGTCCTTTCCCGGGAGAAGTGCCTCTTCTTTGTAACAAATCTACCTCTCTCTTTCCCTATCTATCTTCCATTTGTTTGCAAATTCTTAAGTCCTTTGAACTTTAGATACCATATGCTTAAGCTCCTTAACAACAACATATCAAGATTTTTTTTTTTGCACTGCTCAGCTTCAATTCTTGATCGTCTTCTTTATGGGTTTACTTATTCTAAGTTTACGAGGAAATAGTTCCATCTCTTCCAATAAAATGCCTAGAATAAATTGAGAACAAAAAAGTGCATTTTTTTTTACGAATCGCTTCTCTACATGCCAAGAATGATTGGACCGAAGCTCATTGCTTTATTGTTCTTTACCTTTTAGTGCTATGATTTTTGAGGGCCTTAAGGTTCAACGGTGACATAGTCATATATCTTGGAAACTGCACCTGCATTGGCAGTGCGGCTGTGATGTTCTTTTACTTTACTGATCTTTGTACTATGAAACAGAATTATCTATGTTTGCATCCCCTGTTTTTCTTCTATGAACAGATACTACTAAAATTATGTTAACATTCGTTCTCTTTTTTTATTGTCCTTTTGGAGCAATTAATAAGGAAATTAACTAAACAGAGAACTAGAAGAGAACACACATTTCATGTGATGCATCTATATATATATATATATATATATATGATAGAGGGTATATAGAAACCGAGCTTCTTTACAAATTCTTTTGATATTTAGCTCTTTACAAATGATTATACTATATTAAAAGTAGATTTGTTGTGGGATTTTTTTCATTTCCCTATAAGTTGTAATCTTTAACTTCAAAACTAACGTGTAAGATATTTACTTCCAATGCAACATTCTGTGGCCTTGACAAACGTTGCTCACAATTTGTTTTAAATCAAATTTTCAGCTATCAAATTTGGAAGTAGTCATCTGCGAGAATCCGTAAGATATCTCCATTTGGATAACACAATCATCCAAAAAAAATTTGATTGTGTAATTAAGTACAGTATTTATCATTTAATCTTTTCCGTTTTGATTGATATGTAGTGTCAATGTGTGGTTCGATACTATAATATTGCGAATGTTTGCCAATCATCGGCCAGCTCTGAATGTGTGTTGCAATGGATGCAACGCGAACCTTGGGCAGATGTTTGTGAGTTCTTGACACTGAATTTTTTTTTATACCTCTCTGTTTAAAAACATTATCTTCAGTGTCTATATATATTCCCTGAACAAGATTTAATATATATTTGCCTGGCATTTGCTACTTTCACGTTATGGTTACATCACCCAACCCTGTAATCCAGGAAGGAAGGATTGTATTTTATTGGTAGGTTCCCCCCCCCCTTGT
>JBBYHO010000008.1:2711031-2733354 GCA_038382025.1 Adansonia gregorii | reverse complement strand
GAAGGTCTCCGGTTCGAGTCCGGGCGACGCCAAATTCTTTTAATCCTTTTTCTTCTATTTTCCGTTTCCTGATGCACATTTTTTTTTGCCGGAATTTCATTTAGTGGCATCTGGTGGGCAAGTAGAAAAGTAGGAATATAGGATCTCACTATGATTACGGTTACACTTCAAATTTCTAATATTTTATATTTAAATGTCTATTCCTGTGAAATAGCCACATGGTCTTTCAGCTGAAACCACCTCAATTATGTTAATCAAGTTGTTCTTGAGAAAAAGATCCAGCAAATGAAACAAAATATGATCCAGGAGCACAAAGAATCAACTTGTCTTTATTAAGGATATGAATTTAGACATTTGTTGAGGACAACGATTGCAAATGGTAGTTATTTAATTTTGACTCTTTCTATTGTCAATATTTATCACAATTAATTTTAATATTTATATCCAATATTTACTGTAATTGATTTTGATAGCATGATCATAAAATCTTTGAACTGGTAATAACATTCTTTCACATTTTGAGAATCAAGACACCAACTTGGAAAGAGAATTGTATGCCCGTATCTATTTATTCAAAATCCAATTAATTGATCAGTTGCCACCTCAACATAGGTGAACACTAAAGTCAACAATCTCAAGCAGGCCATCAGCATTCAGCACGGTCAATCCACCGCACGCTGAGCTTTTCAATAATACGGCGCTCGAAGGCTAATTTACAAGGAGCTGAGTTGAGTAGGCTTCCCCTTTCGATTCATGGAAACGTGATCTGGAGCACTATGGGAGTTTGCGTGCCTAGGTAGGAACGATATTGCTGGAGTATAGCAGAGGATCCCTTTTCTTACTGCCATGGGATCGACCTGTAAAGAAGATAAACCCAATGGGAACCAAAAAAAGAAGGCTATAATAATAAATGCAACGCAACCAAAAACACGTCCATTACTGCAATTTAAATCTCTAAATTTTTATGATACAAAGAAACCTGGAGAGAATTAGCAAATATATATTAACTCCAGAGATCCAACCATAGAAGCAGAACCAGCAGCAATACGTACGAAGACGGTAGGCGCAAGGAAATGAACATTGGACCTCTTCACCATACGAGCAGAAATGCACACTTTCATTCTCCCTTGGGAAGTCTCATGGAATCCTGGCAAGTCCTTCACCTTGCAGGATACCATCAACGATGATGATGGAGATCGGGAGAGACTGTTGATACAAAGGCTAGGCCATCTCGGGAACAAATGATGCTATTCTTACCATTAACATTGCTGTCAACGTTAGAGCTTGGAGTAATTGAGGCCATTGCGGAATAACATCATGCTGCAAAATCCACTAAAGAAGAAGACACTTCAAAAAAAAGGAAACAGGAATAAACCTCAGAATGTTGAAAAACCAATCTGCTTCATTTCAGGAATTTTACCCTAGAAAATAAAAGAGAGCAGAAATATAAGAAAGCTCCAGGACAGAGAAATTAACATATAGCCTAATAGGAGAAGAACCATCCATTTAGCTTGCATCCATTGATGAGCTAAAAACCATGCATTACATATATAACAGATCTAGAATTGCCCCAATTTATTGTAGATCACGCAATTAATCAAGAAAATTTAGAGAACAAAAGGAGATGCATTTTCATTTCAAGATTTCAACTATTTTAAATCGATCAGAACGAAGTACTTACATTCGTCAAAACTACATCTAAAAAATCTTCCATAGAAAACCCTAAACCTAAATTCCCAAATCTCCGAGATACAGAAACCCTAAATTTTTTAACCCTCCTAAATTCAAGAGCTAGTAAACTTAGTCACCGCCTTAGTGCCTTCAGAGACGGCGTGTTTGGCAAGTTCACCAGGAAGTACAAGTCTAACAGCAGTCTGGATTTCCCTGGAAGTGATCGTCGGCTTCTTGTTATACCTTGCCAGCCTAGAGGCTTCTTGAGCAAGCTTCTCAAATATATCGTTGATGAAACTGTTCATGATCCCCATAGCTTTGCTTGAGATCCCAATATCAGGGTGGACTTGCTTCAGGACCTTGAAAATGTATATCTTGTAAGTCTCCACGCTCTTCTTGGCTCTCTTCTTTTTCTTGTCTCCAGCTGCTCCGCCTTCCTTGGGAAGCTTCTTGCCGGCCTTTGGCTTCTTCTCGGCAGGGGCTTTCTCGCCAACGGTGGTCTTTTTCTCCTCCGTCGGCTTCTCAGCTGGCTTCTTCTCGGCTGGCTTTTTCTCAGCTTTCGGGGCCATACTCGAGAAACTAAAGTGGCTCAGTAAAGGAGAAGTCAGAAATTATGAATGCCCTCTCAAGCTTGAGCAAGAATTCGGTTGCGAACCAAGTTGAGGTTTTGGTATTTACAGAGGTCAAAGGAAGTGTTTGATTGGAGAATTTGGAGAGACGCGGATTACTGATGTGGAGATTTGTGACCATTGGATTAGGAAGTGGGATCGACGGCCTAGAAATATCAGTAAAGGCCCTTTTACGTGGGAAGTCACGCTGGCGACGTGGCGGATTTTTATTGGTGAATAACATAGAGTTTTGGATTGATGAGCTCCAATTGAGCGCGAGTCCGAGTGAATAATAAATTTTTTCCCACCATTGATTGGCTGTCGCCTTCCAATTAAAATTTAAACAAAATTCAAATTTAAGCCTAATTCTGGCTTTAGGCAAGAGGCGTGAAGTTAAATCCACTAATTATTTTCATTAAAAAATGTAAATGTTATCCTTCATTCAACTTTTACTAAAATTTAAAAATTTTAGAATATAAATAATTTTATATATTTTTATAATGCTTATATTTTAATATTATATGACATAAATTAGAATCAAATTCTAATTTTTTTTCACAATTCTTTTTGTTGCAGTTTATTCTTTAAATTTGATTTTTTTTTAAAAAGACGGATAATTACCTAACAATGTAATGATATACACAAGCATAGTTGATGCGAATGGTGAGGCTTTTGGACTTTGGAATACCATTATTGGTGAAGGATGCACTCCAAATGTTGTGACAAAAACCTATCTATATGTCTGATTAAAATGAATCAAAATATTTTTATTTAAATTCGACTCAATTCAAGTTAGGTGGGTGACCTATCGTTCAAATAGATCTCATTGTGAGTCTTGTGATAGTAATTGCTCAGATAAATGGCTTATGAATAGTCGATTTTCATGGATAAAAGTTGAGTCAGTAATTTGCTTCCAAAATCAAATGACATGGTTATTTAATTGATCGTTTTACTGAGTGTCTGGTATCACTTGCAAGATCTAGTGATCTAATTACCATAGTAATAAGATTACCATATCGGTTTCATCATAAGTAATTTTATATTTTTATGTTTGATGTAACAATATAAATCACTAGAGATCTTAACTCACCGTGCTTATTATTATATAAAAAATAGATTACTGAATACAATATATCTAAAATTTCCTTAAAAAAAGTAAAAAGATTAACCAAAATAATCTGAATCAAGTTAATTGACTAAAATGTGATTGCTGAATTCATTATAAACAATTTCATATAAACCAAAATAATCACAAAATTTAATGGGATTAATGGTGTCTAAAGTAAGGAATGCTCTTACCAAAAAAATCAGAAACAATACTTCAAGCTTTGCAAACACAGTTAGAAATATAAGTGAAAAACTTAGTTAAAAAGATGAATGATATTGTTACAGAATAGAAATAGACAGTATATAGGCTTGATTATAGAAGATTTGATTAGATTATGTTATAGAATAGGAATAGACAGTATATAGGCTTGATTATAGGAGATTTGATTAGATTCTAACTTTCTATTCTAACTTCCTATTTTAATCATAATCATGTATATAAATACCAATTCATTTGATGAATAAAAAATAACTTTTCCTTCTTTTTCTACATGGCATCAAAGCCACCATATCTCTAAAAAAAAATAAAAATTTGCATTCTATTCTGCCTCAGTGAACAGAATAGATTTTCTTAGAGTCACCCCTGTAGAGTGGCCTCTTTGGCGTAGACAGTACCTAGTAATTGGTGTTACTTTATTTTAGAAGATCAAATGGCTGAAGTAAAATCTGTGTCTGTCATTGATATGATTCTGGTGATGTCAAAATTCATTGATCAAAAGCTCAACGGGTCTAATTTTATTGCTTGGAGTAAGACTGTCCGTGTGTACTTGCGGAGCATTGAGAAGGATAATCATTTGACTGATAATCCCCCAACTGACAATACAAGGCAAACATGGTTGAGAGATGATGCCCGTCTATTTTTGCAGCTGAGGAATTCTATTGACAGTAAGGTAATTCCTTTAATTGATCACTGTGAATATGTTAAGGAGTTAATGGATTATCTTGAATTTCTGTATTCTGGCAAAGGGAATATTTCTAGTATTTATGATGTGTGCAAAAGCTTTCATCGTGCAGAGCAACATGATCAATCACTTATAACCTATCTTATGAACTTTAAACGCACTTATGAAGAACTTAACGTTTTGTTACCGTTTAGTTCTGATATAAAAGTTCAGCAAACTCAGAGAGAGCAGATGGCAGTAATGAGTTTTTTAGCTGGTCTTCGACCAGAGTTTGACACAGTTAAGTCTCAGATTCTCTCTAGTCCAGAAATTTCCTCTATACAAGAAACTTTCACCAGGATCCTCCGTACTGAGAATAGTATGCCAGTTGCTTCACCTCAAACCAATAGTGCTCTTGTAAGTCGAAGGGGTGAACTAGGACGCTCTTTTAACAAAAGCAATAATAAAGGTTTCAGCAACATAGAAAATCACGGTCAGGATTCAAGGGGAATTGTTTGCTATTACTGTCATGAACCAGGACATACAAAGCGTACATGTAGGAAATTACAAAGTCGACCACAAAAGAATCACTTTGCTCATGTTGCAACTGATACAGCCCCATCCTCTGACAAAACTATTATGGTCTCTGCCGATGAACTTGCCAAATTTTTTGAGTATCAGGAAACATCAAAGTCTTCATCTCAATCCATCATTGTTGTCGCTGAATCAGGTAATCCAACTCAGTGTTTTCTTTCCTCCCCCTCAAAGTGGGTCATTGATTTTGGTGCCACAGGTCATATGATAGGTAATCCTAATCTCTTTTCCACTTTTCAGCCACGTACTCCTACCACTAGGTTACTTTAGCAGATGGGTCCACTTCCTATGTACTTGGTTCTGGCACTGTTAATCTAACTACACATATTTCTTTATCATCTGTTCTAAGTCTCCTATAATTCTCCTTCAATTTAATTTCTGTCAGCAAACTTACTCAGAATTTGAATTGTTGTATCTCATTTTTCCCTGATCACTGTTTGTTTCAAGATCTTGTGTCAAAGAGGATTATTGGTAGAGGACATGAATCAGGTGGTCTTTATGTTTTGGATACGCATGTGCCTAGATCTATCATCTGTTCCAGTGTTCTCACTCCATTCGAAGCTCATTGTCGACTGGGTCATCCATCTTTACCTCTACTTAAACAATTATGTCCTCAATTTTCTAGTGTGTCTACCTTAGATTGTGAATCCTGTCAATTTGCAAAACACCATCGTTTGTCTTTAGGTCCAAGAGTCAATAAGCGAGCTAGCTGTCCTTTTGAGTTAGTCCATTCTGATGTCTGGGGTCCTTGCCCTATTGTGTCTAAAACTGGTTTTCGATATTTTGTTACATTTGTTGATGATTATTCTCGTGTAACTTGGCTTTATCTAATGAAAAATCATTCTGAATTATTCTCTCACTTTACTTCTTTTTGTACTGAAATCAAAACACAGGTTAAAGCTTCCGTGCTTACATTGAGAAGTGATAATGCCAAAGAATACTTGTCTCAATCCTTTCAAACTTACATGACTCAAAATGGTATTCTTCATCAAACATCTTGTGTTGACACACCTTCTCAGAATGGAGTAGCTGAAAGAAAAAATAGACACCTCCTTGAAACAGCTCGGGCTTTTTTGTTTCAAATGCAAGTCCCTACACCTTTTTGGGCAGATGCAGTCTCGACAGCATGTTTTTTGATTAACCGTATGCCTTCCTCTGTTCTTCAAGGTCAAGTTCCTTACAACATCCTTTTTCTTAACAAACCCTTGTTTCCTATTGAACCGCGAATCTTTAGGTGTACCTATTTTCTTCGGGATGTCCGTCCTTAAATTACCAAATTAGATCCTAAATCCGTTAAATGTGTCTTCCTTGGTTACTCTCGTATGCAAAAGGGATATCGTTGTTACTGTCCTAAACTTAACAGGTACTTTGTGTCTGCTGATGTCGTTTTTTTTTAGAGTACTAGGTTCTTTCCTGCATCTTCTTCATCAGAACAGGATGAAGATGCTGATTGGTTAGTCTATACTGTAACCAGTACAATTCCTGCGATTTTTACTTCAAACCAAACACTGCAACCACTATTCACCATGTGTATTCCAGGAAACAAGCTACCGCTGCTTCATGTCCTGTACCAATCTCCACTTCCTCATCAGATCCCACAGCCACTGATCTTGATCTGCCTATTACCCTTCGCAAAAGTAAACATCAATGCATTTATCCTATTTCTTCTTTTGTGTCTTATGATCATTTGTCACCTTCTTCATTTTCTTTTGTTACCTCCATTGACTCTATCACTACTCCCAAAACCATCCATGAAGCTTTGTCCCATCCAGGTTGGAGTGATGCGATGATGGAGGAGATGAATGGATTAGATGTGAATGGTACTTGGAGTTTGGTTAACTTACCTGCAGGAAAGCAAGCAATTGGGTGTAAATGGGTGTTCACTGTAAAAGTTAACCCGGATGGATCGGTGGCTCATCTTAAAGCCCGTTTAGTAGCTAAAGGCTATGCTCAAACTTACGAGGTGGACTATTCTGATACTTTTTCACCAGTTGCTAAGACGACATCTGTTCGAGTGTTCCTTTCTCTAGCTGCCACATATGATTGGCCATTGTATCAACTGGACATTAAAAATGCCTTCCTAAATGGCGATCTTCAACAGGAAGTTTTCATGGAACAACCGCCTAGGTTTGTTGTTCAGGGGGAGTCTGGGAAGGTATGTCGTCTTCACAAGTCCTTGTACGGCTTGAAACAAAGTCCACGGGCTTGGTTTGGAAAACATAGTGAAGCTATTAAGACATTTGGGTTGAAGAAGAGTAAATCTGATCACTCAGTTTTCTATAAGCATTCTGAACCTGGCATCATTCTTTTGGTGGTATACGTAGATGACATTGTTATTACTGTAAGTGATTCTATAGGGATTTCATCGCTTAAGAATTTCCTTCATAGTTAATTTCATACAAAAGACCTGGGAAATTTAAAATATTTCCTAGGTATTGAGGTGACAAGGGGCAAGAAAGGTATTTTCTTGTCTCAACGAAAATATGTGCTTGATTTATTGAAAGAAACAGGAAAACTAGGAGCTAAACCATGCACTACTCCAATGCTTCCTAATCAGAATTTTACAAAAGATGGTGAACTATTTGCCCATCCCGAGCGATACAGAAGACTGGTTGGAAAGTTGAATTATCTTCTAGTAACTCGACCTGATATTGCATATTCTATCAATTTTGTCAGTCAATTCATGTCCTCTCCAACAGTTCATCATTGGGCAGCTTTAGAACAAATATTGTGCTATTTAAAAAGAGCTCATGGGTGAGGAATATTATATAGAAATCATGTGCATACTCATATTGAGTGTTTCTCTGATGCAGACTGGGCAAGTTCTAAAATGGATAGAAGATCCACCACAGGTTATTGTGTCTTTGTTAGAGGAAACCTAGTCCCATGGAAAAGCAAGAAGCAAAATGTTGTGCCTCGATCAAGTGCAGAATCAAAATATAGAGCAATGGCATAATCTACATGTGAAATAATGTGGGTATATCCGTTTTTAACTAAAATTGGAATTAATATGTCATTACCAGTAAAATTATGGTGCGATAACAGAGCTACACTTCATATTGCATCTAATCCAGTATCTCATGAACGAACAAAGCACATTGAAATTGATTGCCACCTTGTTCGTGAGAAAATACAGCAAAGCTTGATCTCTACAAGACATGTGAAGACTGAGGAACAACTAGGAGATATTTTCACAAAAGCTTTGAATGGGGTCAGAGTTGACTATCTTTGTAACAAGCTAGGCATGATTAAAATCTATGCTAGAAGGAGTGTTACAGAATAGGAATAGACAGTATATAAGCTTGATTATAGGAGATTTGATTAGATTATGTTACAGAATAGGAATAGACAGTATATAAGCGTGATTATAGGAGATTTGATTATATTCTAACTTTTTATTCTAACTTCCTATTTTAATCATAATCATGTATATAAATACCAATTCATTTGATGAATAAAAAATAACTTTTCCTTCTTTTTCTACAGATATAAATGAGGAAAAAAATCAACAAAAATTGAGAAGGATGAGAAAGGAAAAAAGTAAAACATACCAGCAAAATTGAAAAGAATTATTAATTTTTTAACTATGTATAGGGGTTTGCCTGTAAATATTAAACTTGGAGAGAATTTTGTGTTTATTTCTTATTAGTAAGATAAATTAGTAAAATCGATGATGATAATAATAATAATAATAATAATAAAGATTACTTTACCAAGTTAATAAAGCATTCCCATTCTTTTGAATGGGAATCATATCACTCTTTAAGGCAGTAATCTTATCACCTTAGTGATTTAAGATTACTGTCATATAGAATTCCTAAATTGCTAACAAACAAGTTGATACAATTACCGAATACAAATAACCCTAGGTTTTGGGATGATCACCCCATATCAAATACCCCGTAAAGGAAGAAAATATGGAGAAAGCTGTAGAGAAACATACAGAAATGCTTCCTTTAAAAGCATAATGATGCGGTTAATGAATATGTCACAAATAAAGTAATTAAAACATGATATAATATAAATACATGACTCAAAATCCATATGATACAAATTATTAATGCATCAAATTTATAATAATATAAAATATATTAAATACGATTATAACACAGCTAATACACAAATTGTCAGCTCTAGACATAAACTTCACTAATATTTCATCTGAATTTCACATAAAATCCTACAATTTTGCAAACATTGAAGTTTATTTTTGGATCTATCACATGCCAAAGAATCATATAATGCTGGCCAACATTTTAATCTGTATGAGCACCAGGATTAACCAAACATCCATTTTTATAGTTGCAAGAACAAGCATAAGAAACATTGTATCATTCCTCTGGAGAAGATAGACTTTTGTTTTCATGACTCCACTGCAAGACACTGTCATATAACCTCCGTGCATAACGAATCATTAGATAAATGAGAATCGCTAAATTTGTTTAAGACGACAAACCGATATCATAGTTTCAGTGAGATCGTTACCGCCTTCCACAGCCTATTAACATTTCACTCAAAGCAAAAGCAGAAAGAATTTGAATATCACCATTCCTGCCTCTTGCCGACTCCAATTTAGCTGGCACGGCTTCTTATAACATCGAGTCCCATCTCAGTGGGATCAGTCGCCTGCAGCTCTACTTGAATACCGTCTAACTCTCTCTTGAACCTGTCCTTGGAGCTTGCATAAATCATCTTGCTTCTCACCCTTGATGTGTCGGGAGACCTTCAAACAAACAACAGGTAAACAGCAAATGCACAAGGATAGGAAAGTAAAAAACCATTAATAGTTTTAAGCATATAATAATACCATGCAATGAAGAAAATCCTGCTTTTCTGACAATTCTCGGCAGTCACAAAGTCAAAATCGTATACAGCATATCGACACTCATCAGCAGGGAGGCTTGCAGTGAAATCCTCGTAGCTTTGAGTTGGCTCACCAAGCTTTTCGACAACAACCTGCTTTTGTTTCTCCTCGATCTTGAATACTATGAAGCGGTAAGTTCTTTTAGCCTTTAACTCCAAAAATTTCAGTTTGCAGTCATTGTGCACAGCCATTCCAGAAGCTGCATTTGCCTGTAATAAAAAGGTTTGTAGAATACACAAGCTTACTTACAACAATGACCCCTTCAAATTATATATTACCAATTAATCCATTAGCTTTCCTAAGCCTTTTTTTTTCCCCGACTTGGCAAGCCTTCCCTAAACTTGAAATCATAAATGGCTAATTAGAAAAATTTTCACTCCCATTTAGAAAAGAAGAGAAAGGTAAGTCAATGACTCGAAACTTTGCGAACATTCTCAAACTCCTGAGAATGAAAGCCCAACTTCCTTAACCAACCTGCGAATCTAACCATTCAGGCCATCCAATCCCCACCATAAATATGCAATCACCACAAGTTCTTACACATTTCACAGGCCTAAGTGCAATATTCCAATTTTAGAGAATTAACTTAACCGGGGCCACTTCGAGAGTTGAATGCCAATGACTTTATTTGAGAAAAATTCAAGCAACAAAAACTATAATAAAGGTAGTGAGAATCTATATCATGCGTCATCAATAGGTCACTGCTTCTGCGGTGAGGCGTATTCGCTTATGAGGGGCAGAGAACTAAAGCACTTAAGAAAAGAATGAGTAAATCAATGAATCTAAATCCGAAAAACATCAACCATCCACAATGGATATTGGAAGAATGATCAAGAAATCCCACTCTGAAACAGAAAAAATAAACGGAACTAAAAGCCAAATACCAGACAAATAGTTCATTAAACAATTATAATGCTTACTAATATTTGAATTCAAAAGTAAATTCTTCAAAGCAATCAGACTGTCAGACTTTCCATGGAGATTAACTAAAGCATTTTCTTTATCTACAATGAAATTCTCACATTTGATGCGAATTTAACAATCCAAAACGACAACAAAACATCAAGCGACAAACAAGAGATCAAACAATAAACAATTATTCTATCATCAAATTATTGACTCGATAAAAAAAATTACAAAAAAAAAAAAGCAAATCCAAGCAATCAAATGTTTTAAAATTTTAAACTAAATTAATCAGCATAAAACACAGAGATCTATGTTCAACGTAAATGATAAATCAGATCTACATTAATAATAATATTTAAAATAAATTCTGCAGTAAGTCAAAGAAGCACAGATCAGACGCATACCATTTGAACTGAGAGTGAAAAAGACGAAGATAACAGCAAAAAAATAAAAAGAATACGCAAAACTCACCATGGCTGTTTTGGATTGAACTTACCGAGAGAAAATCTGAGGCAACAAAAATAACTAACAAGATGGAAGGGGAAGTCGAGCTTTTCTCGAAGAAACTGAGATAATAATATATTGCCCTTTCTTTCTCCTCCGTGAAGTGAAATATTTTAGAGGTATTTCTTGTTGGTAGCTCCACTCCACTGCGTGTCACCATGATGAGGTCCTCGGAGAAAAGGATAATCTAATCCAATTATCGTGTGACGCGTGGGTTGAAGTTAAAATCTCTACCACAATTGGTCTTCGACCGGGATTTGCATACTTTGGATTAAAGAGCAGAGCTCTTTATGCTTCAGATCGTAGTTTTTAAAAAATCAAAACAGGAGCCTAGGTTTGAATTACCCTTCTTTCTTTTTTTTTCTTTTATGATCTAAATTTATTAAGTAAAAATAATAAAATATTAAAAAAATATTTTTAATTAATATTTATATATTTTATAATTAAATATAAATATAAAATAATATTTTATTTTATTTAATAAATAATGATTTAAATAGATTATTCGACCTTTTAAATTTAAGATATAGTCTCCATTTGTACCATAAATAAGAAACATGTTTTTATAATTTATATAAATATATTTAATTAAAATAGATTATAATTCTATTCAAGTTTTTTTTAATTTTTAATTATTATTATAAAATTTTAATTCAAATTTTAAAATAAATAATTGATTTTAAAATTAAACATAAAAATACATTTATTAGAAAACAATCCTAATCAATGATCCCAAATATTTTGATTTTATAGTAAATCAAACTCTTGAATTCAAATTTTTTATAATTTAAGGTCTCCCCCACTCTGATTACACCAGACCTACCAGACTCCCCACACATGATCATATAGCCCATTTTATAATCCAGCCCAGAACAGTAGGCTGGACGTAAGCCCGTGATATGAAATATGGGCAAACGATGAACATCAAAGCAAGTATTGCAACTTTGGCAGACGAAAGTTGAATTTTTTTTTTTAAATTATGATAATTGACTATATATATATATATTAATGTATCATATACAAAATGAGGGATACATTTATTAAAATTAAATTAAAATTTAATTATTAACTTTTTTTTTTAATTGAGTTGATCTCATTCAAATTTAGATATAAAAATAAAAATATTATTAATAGTATAGTTCGAAGCAAGTAGTGCATTTTAATGTATTCCTCAATGAGATACAATTTAATAAAAAAAAAAAATACAAACTCGCTCCTCATTGGTTAATTCTAAACCACAGGGATCCTTTCTGAATATATAATCAACGGTTGATAAGAACTCAATCTAACGGTTCTCATTCCCCAGTCGCCTCATTTTCACCTCTTGCAAAACCATCGCAATAAAACACACAAACGTCGCGCTATCAGCAGGTCCTCTCTCGAGAATTCAAATTGAGGGCGTCTTATTTTAAAGCTAAGAACTTTAGTACCGAAAAGCAGTAACGGATATTATCCGGGTCGGTTCGAACCAATGGATGCCGGAGGAAAAGTAACGAAGGGTGATGGAGGAAGAAAATGTTGCAAGGTCCGTCAAAGCTGGCATTCAATTCCCCGTCGGAAGAATCGGGCGTTACTTGAAGAGAGGAGGGTATTCGCACCGGGTCGGAACCGGAGCTCCAGTTTACTTGGCTGCCGTTTTTGGGTACTACCCGCTGAGTTACTTGATATCTAAGTTGAATCATTAAATGAGTTATTTAATTTTTAATTTTTGTTATAATTATTGGTTTGGTGGGTTGGATTTGAATTCCAAGTTCTCGAATTGGCCGGAAACGCAGCACGTGACAACAAGAAAAACAGGATCATCCCAAGGCACGTGCTAGTGGCTGTGAGGAATGACGAAGAACTTGGGAAGCTTCTCGCCGGGGTCACCATCGCTCACGGCGGCGTTTTACCAAACATCAACCCTATGCTTTTGCCGAAGAAGACTGAAAAGGCTTCCAAGGAACCCAAATCTCCATCGAAGGCAACCAAGTCTCCCAAGATAGCTTAAGCATGATTAAGAAACTTCGATTATTGGGCCTTACAGCATTCTGTTTGCAATGGTTCATGATTGGGTAAAAAACACTGAAGATATAATTATCGTTATCATGAACATGATTTCAAGTGAAACGAAACTAATCGTTTAGTAGTACTTGCTTTGTCTCCGAATGCGAGATGCTCTGTTTAAGCAATTTGGAAATTCAGAGCAATTTTTAGTTGTTTGGGCTACACATGCTTGAATTTGTTTAATCCAATGGTATCATTGGTGACCATAATGCAATTGTTTTGATTAGGGTATCGGCTGCATTTGCTGGAGATCATTCAACCTTTTAATGGCAGGAATTTAGGGTCAATGTGACAGTTTCGATCATTACATCCTTACGATCTTAGTGAATGGGTTTTGCTCTTCATCATCATCATGATTGCAAAATTGACTGCTTTGTGCTTAAAATATTGATAAATGAACAATTTTAGCTGAAGAATCATTGGAGAGAAGCACATTTTAAAAGCTGACTTTTTCCCCCTCTACAAATGGGAGCTTGCCTAGCAAAAACTAGGGAACGTCACCCTGTTTGTATGGAATTACCTTGTTTCAACGTCGACATGTATCAACACGTTGAATCAAAAATCAATTCAAGTGGCTTTATTTGCAATGCAACTCATTATTCGAAAGGGAGAGGAAAACCCTTGCAGATAAAGTAGAAACTTGTTGGACTCCAAAGTAGATCGATTATCTAAATAGTCATGATGACCGCCTAGTTTCTCACAGGGTGATCGTGGCTTGATCGACTCTAGTTGACTAATCTAGTCGCTGGATTGTCCAATTTGATGGCCGCTCGGAACACACTCCAAAGTCCAAACATTGGCATAACCTTTCGATAAAGATCTTTGACCAATGCATCTCGATTCAGTGGGAAGCCTTGAAGCATGGGTACTCTCATAAGTCTAGAGTATCCGTACTGGGTATCGGTGCGCATTGGGCACACCTAGGTATTGATCGGATGCAATTGGGTATGTATCAAATTTTTATCTAAAAATGGGTACGATTTGACCAAATTTAACACTGAAACCAAGCGTTTTTATGTCATAAGCCATATTTCCTTTCGTTATCATCCTTCCCATTTTTATTATTGAGTTACTTTCTTCAAATTTTGTGCTCTAAATTATCTCATTTTGCGTGGAAAAGAGCATCAGCTGTTGAGTTATTGTCCTTTCTCACCTCTCGAAAGCTCTAGCCCCCAAATATATTTATCAAAAATAATCATGTTAAACAATTTAAGCTCTCTATGTGTTCTTTTGAAATTATGTGTTTTTATCTTTTATGTTTCTTTGTCATGTGTTTTTACCAAGTGAAATTTCAGTTATATATATAATTTTTTTATAATATTAATGTACCTATACTTTATAATTTTAGAAATTACCATACCCTATATCTCATACCTGTATTCATACAAGATATCTGTACCATACTCTTATCCACGCAATGTCGATGGGGAGCCATTGACACACTCTCTGACAAGTACAACTAAAAGTCTAGTAACTTGACAACTAGTCGTATTTGAAAAATGACACCAAACAATATGCTTCCTAAGGATACTTAACACTAAGCCCTCTAGATGGGGCTCTTCTTCTTCATCATCTTCTCATTGTTTTCTAAAATCTTTGGACTAACTTAAATATCAGAGTATGCTTCAAAATCTCAATTCCGGTATCCCATGACCGTTCTTTGCATTTTAGGTCATAGTTCTGCTTTCTCTTCCAACCTCCTCCAAGAAGACGTCAAAGAAACCTTTTTTCGTGGACGAATGGGATGAGTGCTCCAGCTACAATCTGAAATTTTAATTTGTTTTCTGAAAGATGCAATTAAATGAATAAGACCTGTTTGACTTCCAAGAAAATGCTTCGATATTTTAAGTTAGTTTCGGAAAGAGATTCCAAAGAATAATCGTGAAACAAGGGATGTTTAAGCCTATAGGCGCATATGACAGATAAATTCCTACTTCGATAATTTATAACTGTTCGGACGACCTAATGGGGGCACTGTGTCATTTATTCATTATGTTCCGTAACAGACAGAAGCAAGCTGCTCTCATCGGGTGAAAATTTCTGAAACATTAGGCGGACTTCATCTATCCAATGTTGTCGGCTGAAGTAATTGGCTCATTGGTTTGAATTAAACCCGCTTGCTAAATTGGATTCTGAAATTTGCGGGGCCTTGCAGCATCCTTCGCCATTCACATCCGTCATTCCCTGGTCATCGAGTAACCATTGAAATTCTACTCCAATGAACTGTACGCTGACACTACCATACAGGGAAAAACCTATTGGATCAGGCCTCGGCAAACTAAATACCCTTGAGATTAAGAAAACCTTCCTTTAATTTATGAACAATATTACATGATTTTTTAATTTTTAATTTAATTTTATTTATTTAAAAGTAAGAAAACATCGATAATTTCGCTCACCTTACAGTAAGTCAATATTTTCCTTAATTTAATCCCAGGGTTAGGTTCCAAAACATCAGAAGAAAGAGAAATACAGAATCATGAATGGCTCCGTAAACCAATATACATATATATATATATATATAGTGCAGACCTCTGAATGTTCCATCATTGCAATTCTGACAAATTGTTCCCGAATTCAGAGGCTCTTTATTTAAAGTACTTTGTTCACTTTAAACAAGGGCTCTATAACTTTATTCTACTTTATTTGATTCACTTCTTCCCATTCATTTATAGGACGCTATAAAAATTCTTTAAACATTTTAATGAGGAATTATTAGTTAAATTTAAAAATAAATACAAATTACCCAGAAATTATATGCGAAATTGTGCTTAATTGCATTCATTTCTACCATAATCACATCAGGATCGAGTAGATCCATCTTCAAACACAGACTCGAATCTTAAAATATAAATGCAGAAAATTCAAAGAAAAATACACCCATGAGATCTAAGTTTAAAAACCCTAACTACATAACCACGAATTCCCTTTTTCAAGAAGAAGTAAACTTGGTCACGGCCTTCGTTCCTTCGGAAACGGCGTGCTTGGCCAGCTCACCGGGAAGTACGAGTCTAACAGCGGTCTGGATTTCCCTGGAAGTGATAGTGGGCTTCTTGTTGTATCTCGCCAGCCTAGAAGCTTCTTGAGCAAGCTTCTCGAAAATATCGTTGATAAAACTGTTCATAATCCCCATAGCCTTGCTTGAGATCCCGATATCAGGGTGGACTTGCTTCAGGACCTTGAAGATGTAGATCTTGTAAGTCTCGGTACTCTTCTTCATCCTCTTCTTCTTCTTGTCTCCGGCAGCTGCTCCGCCTTCTTTAGGAAGCTTTTTGCCGGCCTTTGGCTTCTTCTCAGCCGGAGCCTTCTCGGCTACCGTCTTCTTCTCCTCCACGGGCTTCTTCTCCGCTGGCTTTTTCTCAGCTTTTGGTGCCATTTTTTTGAGAAAGTTAGGGTTTCTTTGGCTTTCGGGGATAAAATAGATTAGAAAAAACGAACCGAAGGAATTTTGAGATGAAATACTTAAAATCAACACAGATGGGTCATTATATAGACAGAAGTGGGAACAACTTATTGGACTGTTTAGGTTTCACGAGGATCGATGACGTGGTTGATTCTAACCGTTGGATTGAGTTGAGCTAATGGAGTGAATTGACGGTAGAGATGGTTTGTATGTTTCAGACTCATTGTATTGCGACACGGATTCCTGACCTGGTGTTGTCTTGGGTCTTTGGATTGTAGTTGACGAAAAGGACAACCGACGGATGGGATGCGATGTGATAAGATGAGATTTGTTTTGTATTGACTTGGAGTGTTGACGTGGCACGTAAGTGAGGGTTGGTGAATAATGGTTGTGAATAAATTCAAATTAAGTATTTTAATAATTAAATTAAATAATTTATTAATTTAATTTAAATTTATTATTTTTAATTTGTATTAAAAAAATTTTAATTTGAAATCAAGCTCAAACACAAAATATTTAAGTTTAAAGTCCAATATAAAAATTGTATTTATTTATATACAAAGTAAATGAGTCAATTGATCGATTTAATTTTTATCTTAATCAAAATCAAATTTTAAAAATAAAATTCGATCAAGCTCGAGAGAAATTTCAAATCTCGAATTTAAGTCTAACTAAACTTAGCTTAAATACAACCTAAATTATAGATGTGAATCTCATAATATTTAAGTGTGCTCTAGATAACCTAAGATTATAATTAATTAATCACAACTAAATTATTACAAATTATACGTTTCTTAGTAATAACAAAAAATTAAGAATTATTATGCATCTCATTCAAGCATACCTTATCTGGTAATTATATATTTTATAAAAATATATATGATTTTATAAATATATTTTAAAATGTATTAAAATATTTATTTATTTAAAAAATATGAATGAATAAATTGGATTAAAATTAAACTCATTTTTTATAAAAAAATAATTTGGATTCAATCCATATTAATTGGTTCTTTAGTGTAAATATGCTCATAGATCAAGTTAGAACTCAAAAAAATTTAAAATCTAACCTTAAATTTGATTCGAAAACTTAAATTATTACTTAAAATATAATAAAATATTAAAAAAATATTTTTTATTAATATATATTTTATTATTACATTTAAATAATAATATTATTTTAATTAATAATAATGATACAAAATAATTCGAGCCAAATAAAAAAAGTATTCTTAAATTTAATTTAAAATAAATTGAATTTGTCGGTCGAGCAGACTATCCTCCATTTCACCCTTGCAACTGACTTTGCGGAGTTTACAAGGCCCATACAAATGCCGAAGGCCATTTTTGTAACTCCGAACATAAATCTCTCGAGAGCCCTTATTAAAACTCCAAAATCCCTAGTCCCGCTTTCTTCATATCTTTAACTCTCCTCAAACAACCCTTACGCGGCCGTCCTTTTTGATATCAGGTGAGCAGTCATGTTCCTCTCAAATTTAGATCCAATCAGCTCTTCGAACTTCATCGTTTTTATAAATTTTATCGCCTTTTATTTTGTTCAGTTCTTCCAATGAAATCAGATTGCAATTTTTGTTTGATGTTTTTGGTTCCCTTTATAATTTTTCTAGGTTTATTTGTATTTATCTTTGTATTTTGTATTGTTACTGAATGTTTGTTACCGATCTTCTGCATCAGAAATAGAAAATGAAAGAATTTTTAGCTTCTACCCAAGTTTAGAAATCAATTGTTTCTATATGGTTCGATTATATGCTAGCATAAAATGGCTTAGAATAATTGTGATATCCTGCACAACATTTGGGTGTTGGTTGGAATTGAATTTTCGTGGGAAATTAGTGTTTGCATTGAAGATAATGCAAGTAATTCTGCTTTTTAATCTTAAATATTGAATTGTTTGTTTATTTTTCAACTGTAGCAACTTGCATTTGGAAGGATGGTGAGGGTGAGTGTTTTGAATGATGCACTCAAGAGCATGTACAATGCAGAAAAGAGGGGCAAACGACAGGTCATGATCAGGCCTTCTTCAAAAGTGATCATCAAGTTCCTTTTGGTCATGCAAAAGCATGGTTTGTTGACTATACTCTCCAATCTCCATGCTTATTGTAAAAAAAATTAATATATATTGTAATATGGAAATTGATACATTTACTTTGTCCATCGCCATTGCAGGTTACATTGGAGAATTTGAGTATGTTGATGACCATAGAGCTGGCAAAATTGTGGTTGAACTGAACGGGAGGCTGAACAAGTGTGGGGTGATTAGTCCTCGTTTTGATGTTGGAGTCAAAGAGATTGAGGGTTGGACTGCTAGGCTACTTCCTTCGAGACAGGTTAGCTTAGTAACTTTCTTATTTTTTTTCCCCGTGTATTATATGCTTTCATAAGAATTAGTCTTTGCTAAGATCAAGAAATTCTTGCCAGAAAGGAACATGATTCATTTGAAAGTGAAAAACTCTTTTGACTTTTGGGTTTGCTAATTAGTGCCCTTAGGACGCCCTTTTAGGTGATAGCATTATATTAGGCGGTAGTTGACAAGTTTATTTATAATTTTCGATGCATTGTATTAAGATATTACTTCACGGCAAAATCCTTGATTTTTTTTTTTTTTTGATTGAAACACTTTCTTTTATGCATCATCATCATCCCGTTTTGTGTTGTGTTGAGCTATGCCATTGTCACCTGTACTCTTCTTTATCCTTAAAATACCAGTGTCTCCAGACATGAGTATGGGTGTATGATTTTCCAAATATATTGAAAAACTTAGAAAAAATTGAGCATATCCATATTTGACTCTTAACCCTAAGTCCGAATAACATAGGTGTTGGGTGGCATGTCTTGTATTTACTTTCATTGTCCACTAGATAAGATTTTTGAATCAGTAGAAATGGGAATGCTAATATCTTATGGCATTTGTGTGTATTTACTATTTATTTTTGCAGTTTGGGTATATTGTGCTCACTACATCTGCTGGGATCATGGACCATGAAGAAGCTAGAAGAAAGAATGTTGGTGGAAAAGTACTTGGCTTCTTCTATTGAGTCAAATTCCCCATATCTTCTGTTTATTTTAGTTTCTATCCATGTAGAACTTTGGTAGTTTACAATCCTAATTTTGTATTGGGGATTATTATACTTATTATGTTTGAGATTATGAAGTGTTGGTTCTTTTTGCCTTTGTCATCAGAGAGTTGAAATAGTTCTTCAATTTTGATAAACTTACATATTTTCCTCTTCCTTTTGTTTTTCTAATGATTTTGGTGGTTGGTTTATTTCAAGGTGGGAAAGTCTAGCAACTGCTTATTGGCAATTTAATTTATTTTTTTTTTGAATTTTGTAAAAGTAATATATTAAATGAAAAAAACTTTCCTGAGATAATAAATAAAGAATTCTTACTCAACCTCATTTCTCAAGTAGAACTGTTTTAAGATTTATATAATCAATTTACAATATGCGAGGGAGATTAGATTTGAAAAAATTAATTAAAATATAATATAAAGATAATATAAAAATTATTAATATATTAAAATTTTATATAAATAAAAAATATTTTAAATATAATTAGGAACGCACAAAAATGCCAAAGTGAAATGACATGAATTGTTATTTTTTTTTAATTATTTAAGGAATAATACAAAATTAAAAATTTGTTAAATTAAAGAAATATGTATTATTAAAATATTATAAATAATATTTAAAAAATAACTGAATTAAATTAATATATGCAAATATAAACGGTTTAAAGAGATATTAAAATAGATAAAGTGTTTTTGACTTTAATTATTTAATTTAATAATTAATTGCGAGATGAGATGGTAAATAAAAATATAGATGAAGTAAACAGATTTACTTATTTTTTAAAATATCAAAATGTTTTAAAGTTTAATTCTTTTTTATTCTTATTTTTTCTTAATTTTTTTATTGTGTTTGTTTGCAGATTCGAGAGGTTTTTGGTGAAATTCGTCAATGGCTGCTCCATCAGCAAGAGCTGGAGAAGATTATGATTACCTTATAAAGCTTCTATTGATCGGTGACAGCGGTTCGTCGATCCCTAAAATCCTTTTTCTCTCTCCTTTTCCCTGTAACCAAACAGATCTTCAAATTAACCGGTCTTAATCCTCTCGCTTTGATTTGTTTTCCATGCATTTGCGCGAAACAATTAGCCATGCAAGTAAATTTAATTCACATTTAAGTGTATTTTGTCTCTTTGAGTTTTGTTTCTACGAATTTGAATGAGTTTCTATGGACTAATTTGTTGGGTTCTGAGAGTCAAGGAACGTTGAAGAAGCAAAATTTTGGAGCATTTATTGGTTCAAATAATTGTCTGTCGATTTTGCTAAATATGATTAGGTAGGCTTAGCAGCAGCTAGCTCAATGTACTTGAATTTTGATAAATTATGGTTATTTCAAGTTGATGCTTTGATGATTAATTGATCTGCTTTCTGGATTTGGCCCCCAAACATTCCTTTTTCAAGAAATGTTTGTTTGTTTGTTTTTTTTCCTTTTTTTTTTTAACTTAGAAATTTTGATGCGTTCATAAATTTGATATGCATTCGAAGCTTGCTCAAAGGACTTCAACGTTTTCTGCTATTTACCTATGCAGGTGTTGGTAAGAGTTTTGCTTTCTTTACGGTTCTCAGATGGTTCCTTCACAACCAGTTTTCTCACCACCATTGGGTGCGTATCTTTGAAATGGAGCCCTTTTTGTCTTATTTATTTCATCGAGATGAAGCTTCCTGACTTTAACAACGTAACCATTCAAGTATTGGTTTTAAGATAAGAACCGTGGAGCTTGATGGTAAACGAATTAAGCTCCAGATTTGGGATAAAGCTGTACAGGAGCGGTTTTGGACAATCACAATGGCGAGTGTTTTGGTCAATTCTAGCATTTCTGTTTAGGTGGTAATGTCACTTGCTTCATGCACGATGACAATGAGTGCTGGATCAATTTGGAGATTACCTGGCAGAGACCAGTTTAGATGATATTCTTCCATATTTTTCTATGTTTAGGAGAGCCCTTTTGTTAGAAGACATGTGCCTAAATAAACTATGAAATTGAAAAGAATCTTTGTTCTTTGGGGCGAGATGGACAACTTTGAGTGTTATTGAGGATTTCCTAAAGGCAGTGGTATATTGCAAAAATCTGGTAGCTGAATGTGTGGTGCAACTGACCTGTCTAAGAGGCCTAAAAGGAAGTTCAACCAATGTTCTAAAACCACATGTACTACAGCAGAAGTTAAAGCAGCTGCCTTGATGCCTATTAGCCAGATTATCGAGTCAGGCTGTAATTGGAAATCATTTTGATCGTACACAATTGGTAATGCATCATCTTATGACTGAGAAATTCCCTCAAACAATTCCATCCATAGCCGCTTACTTGCCTTGGCCTGTGGTTTATGAGCCTTCCGTAATCACTGGAATCATTCTTTAACTTCTTAGGTCTGCTCTTTGGTTTACCGTCATTTTCTTGGTAACTTTCATTAGAGAGGCTGCTCAAAGGTTGTCTTATAAGCGTGGCAATTTGGCACTAGGTGTCTTCAACTGTGATGCAAAAGGTTACAAGGTTATAGCAGGCAAAGCTGTAGATTTTTGTCTTATTCTAACTTTATGGGAGCTTTTTCACCACTGTGTGGTATGCTACTTTGCGGTCTGGGCAAATCTCTCAGGTCTTTCAAAACGTAAAATTCTCTTATAGAACAATGAAGTTCTTATCAACTTTTGGTAA
>JBBYHO010000008.1:2678556-2694769 GCA_038382025.1 Adansonia gregorii | reverse complement strand
ATTATTATTATTATTATTATTATTATTATTATTATTATTTGTTTAACTTTGCATTTTTTATCTCATATTTTGAAATAAATAGATTAAGAATATCTTTTTTATGTTATCTTACGTATCAAAATTTAATTATTATTTTTATTTTCAATTCGAACCATAAACCTCTCTTTTATACCTATATATAAACTAATACACACGTTGAAAGTATTATCAATACATATTCAAGAAAAATAACCAACAATGGGGCAGACAACATCTTTCCCACAATAATAGTTTTAACTATTTTGCAGTCATAAATGCAACTAGTGCATGAATCGATTGACATTGTAAACCATGATGGTCATTGTTCAACCTTTCGCCTTACTTGGTAAGAGTGATAAAACATGACGAAAATAAAAAATTTATTAATGTAATGATTAAATTATAAAATAAAAAATTAATTATAATTTTAATCATTACATTAATAGATGTTGCGTCCTTTTTACCAAGTAAAGATTGACTAAGTACCAAAAAGGAAAAAAAAAAAAAAACGTAAATATTGACTTTTAAAGTAAAAACCTAAAGCCAAAAGAACAAGAAAAGAAGGGACGCTCTCATTGGAGATCTTCAATCAAACCATACGACGAAACCTACTTTTCATGCTATAATAGAGGCTCCAATTAATAAATAAAAAAATTTTTATGTTAAAATTTAAATTTTTTATTTATTAAATTTTAATTTTTAAAAATAATTATATAAATTAATTAAATTAAATTTTAAGTACGTTTATGTTTAGTCAAATCTGTAATGAAATTGAAAAGTTCTTCGGTGGACTAAATAGGGTTGTTTAAAAAGGAAGCTTGGATGGAGGAATCCTATGATCCAATTAGCTTAATTTGCATTGATGTTAGTACATACTACGACCAGCATCTTATCCATATGTTTTGCTTACCTGAGTACAATTGAAGCCAGCAATTGTTATCTTATTTAAGAAAAAAGGTTCCGATTCTATTATTTCTCTCTACCCAAAAGGTTTAAGAATTGCTATTTTAATTAAACTTCGGGATCAAATCATTGTTAAGGGATAATAAGCCATATATAAAGGGGACATGAGCTTGATATCCTAGGGCTTTCTAATTATCGAATTTATATGGTTTAAATTATCAATTTATTTTGTTGTATGATATTATTGTTACTATAGTTTTAAATTGAGAATTGTTTTTAGGTATAAAAGAAATCATAATCCGAAGATAAAGAGAAGAATTACAGATATCAAAATTTAAAATTTAAAATTATTAGATATTATCTTTTACGAGTAATTGCATGAATTATCTACACTAACTCTAACTTCAAAATTGCGAATTGTCAAATATAGTAACACATATTCAATATTGTCTTGCATCTTTAAAGTTTCTTTTGCCAATGGTATTAGAGCAATTTGCACTTTCACCTTGGAAGAAGCTGTTGGAGCACAAGGTTGGATGGATTGAAACAACGAAGTAAAAGTGGGGACTTTCAAGTTTCTGCTTTCTGGTATGAATTAAGTCAATTAACCCCAGAAGAGATGCACAAGGGTTTGCTATCCAATAATTTTAAATATGGCATAACTATAATATATGTGCATGATATAAAAAAAAATATTTCAAATACGATAAAAAAATAATATGATTTAAAAAAATAATATTATCACGATATATGACATATACTAACGTGTCAAGATCCATATAATATAAATTAATTATTGATATTTTAAATATAATTATAATATAAATGTAATTCAAATATATAAATTATTAAATCTAAGTTGTTCTGATTTGAGTTTCTCTACACGATACAATAACGACAATGCATTATATAGGTATTTTTGCTGAACTTCATAATTCTTTTAAAATTGTTTTTCTTCTGGAAGCCATTTTGCTTTCATCTTTTATCGTTGATTTTTTTTCCACTATTTTCCCCATTAACGCGTTATATCGCTGTTCAATCATCGTCTTGAACTGGCAAGGAATAAGGAGTAAGCGTTTGATAGCAACCGTCGCAACAAACTAGTCATTTTTTTCCAGGCCATTATAGTTTTCATGTTCGGATCATGACAAATTGATATACTTAAATTTCCAAGCTGCATATGAAAATTTTCTCTTCGGGAAATCGGTGAGAGCAACATGCATGCATTAGACCGCCGACCTTTTGCTAATCCTTCTTGCACGGTCCCTTAGCTAGCTAATGGAACAAGGAAAAGACGAGTGAGGAAAGTTGTTTCATGTTTTTTTAAAGTAGAAGGAAAAATGAATGTAAAAAAGAATCATGACTCGAATTTATGTTTAATCCAATTTACTCATACATATATTTTTAAAAGATAATATTTGATATATCCAAAATTTATAGTTCAATTATCTATAACTCCGTTCAGTATTATCTAATTATAATAACTGAGACTTCAAATAAAAACAAAGTTAAAAACAAAAAAAATATATAGGTTTACAATTGCTGTGGAACTACTTTCAAGTTTTCTAATATAAATCAGGATAATTCAATCAAATTATTATTAAATCATATCAAACAAAAAACTATATATATATATAATTAATATTCATCCGAATATCTAATCCATTTGTAATTTGAAGGATACATATAAAATCCAAAAATTTTTTTATATGTGTCATTAAAATATCCTTTAATAGGTTCAAAGAAAACCATTTGGTTGCCATGAACTAAACCTATTTATGGATGGGATATCCCGTCTGTCACAATAGGCTTAACTCATATTAAATTGAGCTTATATAAGAAGTGTCATAATTTAAGTAATATTAATTCAATTCAAATTATTATTTTAAAAAATAAAAATATTTTTATTTAAATTTGATTATAAATATTAATATAAAATATTTAAAATATTTAATATTAATTTTTTATAATAAAATAAATTTCTAAATTTACTTAAGTAAAATATTAAAAAACTTTTAAAGTTGGATCCAATTCTATCCGACCCGTTTCTATGAACATCGCTATCTAGTCCACTATGAACCAAGGGAATGCCGTTTTAAGACTGCATTCGAGGACGACGACCCATGCCAACACACAAGAATGACATTTAAATCTCTGTTCTGTTGCTTTGCTTGCGTAGTTTTTCATTCTCCAAGTCATGTTTGTAGTTAGCAACCTGCGGCACGTGCAACCTACAATTTTTAGCTAAACGTAGAATAACACCAATATTGGCATGTGCAACGCCGCTTGGTCCTCACGCCAAGTGTCGTGTCAACGACGGCACAAAGTGGCACGTGTGTGCGGTCCTGCACGGGCGAACCCGTCTCTTGTTTACAAGTGTCATCACATCCAAGGCTCGAACATGGCCTGTACCTAACCGCCATGTGCCAAAGAGCACTAAATGACAAACTCCATAGGCTGGCACAGTAGTTCCGATTTCCGAAAGCCCGATCTTTTGATATGGAAATAGACCTTTTATTTCTTTTTCTTTTTTTTTTCTAATATGATTTCATTAGGCTTAGCAAGCGATATGCTCAAAAATCAAAACAATTTTTCTGTCTTTCAAAATAAGCTTGGTAGAGTCGAGCCTTAGACATAATTTTTATAAATTAAAATTAAATTAATTTTAATAAATTATTATTTAATAATAAAAATAATAATTTTATTTAATTTTAATTTTAAAGATATAAATATTAATATTAATAAAAAATATTTTTTAATATAATAAATAATAAAATAAATTTTAAGACCAATATAATTCAAAATTAAATAAAAAAATTAAAAATTTTAAATCTTAATATAACCTGACCTATTATTCATGTACCCAATTGTAAACAGCTGAACAAGCTCGACAATTTTTTTTTCTCGTGGAGAAAACATCAACAAAAGTTAACAAAAAAACTTTGGGATATTTATCTTCTAAAATATGCCCTTTATTCGGTGATTAATGAAAGTCGTTGAATTTTCAGGATTTCACATGATTGGGTCGACAGGTAAAGTGGTTATCCGTCAGGAAGCTAAAAAGGGGTAATTATAGTAAAAAAAGATAATAATAAAAGAGGGAGTTGGTCTCCACTTTGTTGGACCGTTATTCATCTTAATCTATTTTCTAATTACTTGCTAATTAATTTATGTGTAGGCCACTATCATCCCTTTATAGGTTAATTAAGTTTTTATTTGCTTAATGCATTGCATTGCATTGCATTGCATATTTCCATATCTTATGGCTTTTGCTTTTGCTTTTGCTAGCTAAAAATATAGTAGCTCACTAGATGCTAATTAATTTATAAAAGAAACATTATCAAACTGTTGAAAAATATGATTTATGTTTTTTTTTTGGATTATTATCAAGATGGTAAAGCCTTTTTAACTATACAAATAAGTTAAAAGGCTACCTCATACCTTTATTATATATTTAAAATAAATTAATAAATTAGATATATGGTAGCTTCTTAATCCTATCAATGGGGTGTACTCAATAATTATCTTTTTTTTATTCTTAGTGTTGAAACTTAACACGTTTTCTTGGTAAGTAATTTTGTTACCCTTGGAATAGTCAATATTAATTCAATTGAGTAAGGCAAGCAATATACACTTTTAAGCACAACTCAAAACATGTGTATAAAAGGCTTAAAGTATCCTTTTGAGTAGAGCAATGTCCGTTGTTGACCATTAATTCATGGATTCAAACTAGAATGAATTTGGTAAATAGAGTTGAATTCTAAGAGAGTTGAGTTTTTCTTACTTATTTAACTTAATTAATCAAGCTTAGGTAAACTATATATTTAGTCATTTAATTTTAGAAAATTCTTTATTTTGCTCATCTAATTATGAAAAGTTATAATTTAATCATTAATGTTTACCAAATTGTTTTTTTTTTCTCATGCAGCCTTAGAAACTAATAGCCTGCTGATGTGGTAATGCCACGTCATAAAAGAATTTAATTTTTATATGTTTTAGAGTTTTTATTTTTACATCTAACCTTTGAAAATTTTATAACTTAATCCCCATCGCATGTGAAATCATATGTGTGTGTGTGTGTATATATATATATATATATATATATATATTGGTATAAGACTAATATAAGCCAACATGAATTTTGAATTCAAATATGGGCAGATCATGACACGATGCCACGTTAGCATGCTTTTTAGTCTGTAATGTTGGATGATAAAAAACAAATTCATAAATATTAGTAATCAAATTATAATTTTTTTATAATTAGATTGTCAAAATAAAAGAAATTATCTAAATTGAGAGATTAAACATGTAATTGATCATTAAATTTTCAGTTTTACTAACCCAAGTTAGCAAAATTATACCTAGATAGGGTCAACTCATAACTCATGCAAGTGCCCCGCCGATAAAGTAAAGAATAAAGAATGAATTAAAAGTTTATAACAGAATCTCTCGTACACTCTCACAAGTAACAAGATTCATTGTATTAAGAGAACCTGATTTATTTGTTTATTTATTTATTTATTTTAATTTTGGATCTTTGTCTTAAGCCAAATATAATTTACAATTCAGCAGCTTTTGTCTGCTCCTTAAGCTTAAAAAAAGGTGAAACCACATAAATAATTAGGAATTAAAATAATAGTTAAATTATGTAAAGCTCTTCATAATTCTTACAAATACTATGTTGTATAGGTATGTCTATTGGCTAAGTTAGATCGGACTGAATTATGATCTGAATTTTTAAAGTTTTTTTACTCAAGTTTGGTCAATATAAAAACTCGTTTCACAGTTTATAATAATATTAATTATTAAATAATAATTCAAGTAAAATCGAATTAGTCCGAATTTATAAAAATTTTGATTCAAAATTTAACCCATATGAATTAAATAAATAACATAACTTTAGAAAAAATCTATCAAGTAGTATACTACTTTGAGATTAAAAGTTGAATTAAGGAATAATGATATGATTAATAAAGAATGTGACATCATTATTAAGGGATCTATTGGCTAATAGTTTGAGGGTATGGTGGTTTTGTCCCTCAAAGATTTACTTTATGATCGCTTAAAAAATAAATAAATAAATAAATCGAAATAGTAGATGACATGTGAAAGAGTGCCGAAGCCGCTTTGTCGCATTACAAAGGGAGAACATGTGGTTTTCTTGTAACATGATAATTCCTCGGCCATGTCAGAACGAGGTTTTATCAGGTTGGATTTTATCATTTGTACTTAATATATTTTAAGAGAATGAATGTAACGCAAAATTTAGTATTTTGTTTTTGCATGAACTTTTGTTGTCACGTGAAGATTTGTGTTATAAATTTGAAATTTAATTTAATTAATTCATACAATTAATTGATTTAAAATTCGATTTTCAATATTTTCAACTCTTTTTTTATCGGATTATAGCTTATTTTGTACAAAAAAATTTGTACCATATTACTTATTTGATTTGTTTGGTTCAATTTTAAAATTTTTAAGAATAAATAAATTTTAAATAAATTTGGATAACTAACTATCGATTTTGAAAGTAACGAGTTAAAAAAGATAAAAATAGTTATTTTGATTAATGCGAGTTTGATTCTAAATTAAAAAGAAAGAAATAGAGAACATAGTAAAATAAGCATGCTTTTCTTGTTACTTATGATCCAAGAAAAAGTAAGAAGTTATTTTGTTCTAAAATTAAGGGTAATGTTAAGGGGTCAAATGAGCAATGCATTAATATCTCCATGATTTTAGCTAGAAAAATGTAAATCCTATTCCAGTTTTTTATTTACATTCACATCTTAAAGTGAATAATTAAATTATTAAAACTAAATCCGAATTTAAATGCATACGAGCATTTATCTTAGTTGATTGGTTGGTAAGTACCTTTTTTTTTAATGAATGAATTCGAATTCGTTTTAAAATTCAAAAAAACAATAACTCCGGATTCAAAATAACTCTTATTTTCTCAAACATAAGGAATCCAAATACAGACATAAACTGAAAACTTCGATGGATTTCTTGTCACTTGTTCCATGCTTTATTCAAAATGCTGACTCAAAGACTACGAAAATCATGTGAAAATAGGGATAAAAACCTGCCATGGCTAGACAGCTGCCAAAGCTTGAGATGAAGAAGAAGGAAAAAAAATTAAAAAAAATGTGTTGAAAGAAGTTAAGCAGATTAATATAGAAAAATAAGAAAGCAGAATAAAGTCAAGCCATTAGATGGTTGAGTTTTCGGTTTTCTTGGGCAGTTCACAATGCAATCTAGGACACCAACCCCTAAGCCCTTAGGCAGATAATATAAACAAATAGGGAACCATGTCCATTTTCATTAATGGAAGAATAATCCAACAACCAATTTTTTTATTTATTTTTAATTACAGTAGTTTTAAAATAATGTTCTCATTATGCCAGATTCAATTCATCTTTGCATTGGTGTTTTAATAAGAGAAAAATAATACTATCGCCGCGTAAACTCCTTTGGGTTGTAATTGACTAATTGTTTCCAATGTTTTCCGATAATTTTTTTCATATGAAAGAGATCATAGCTTGATATATATATATATATATATATATATATAGAATTGTGAATGTTAATATTCGAATTTTAAAATTATTGAATATCATTTTTTATAAATGATTGCATCATGAACTAACCGAGCTAAGTTATGAATTTAAATTATCCGAAGGTTTGAGTGAGTGTTAATGTGCTGCTTATCTGATACAAATATATTTATTTTCTTAAAAGATTTTTTATATATTTAAAAGACTATACCCTTATCCATATTTGAATATATATCGAACGCAAATGTTGAATATGAGTATTTTAAGAAAAATGAATAGTTCGGTAAAAAAATTAGTAGAAATCATATAAAATATTTAAAATACGACATGATATGATATGTATATATTCTTAAAATTTATTTAATATATATTATTGACATATCAAAATTAATATAAATATAAAATGATAATAAAATATATAAATATGATATAAATACTCTAAAAATTAAGGAGAAAAAAAGGAAGAAAAGTTTTAAGTTATTGATCACCAATTACTTCTATCATTAGCCTAAATGATAAAAAAAAATTAAAGGTACTATTGCTAATAATGCTTTGCGTTCACGTTAACGAAGGCAAAACCGCGTTAAAAAATAGAAACAGCCACCTATTGATTTATCGCCATATATAAAATGCAATTCATAAGGTAAATAGTTTGTAAAATATTTTATATTTATATAAATTTTAATATATTAAAAATTCATATTATATAAATTAAAATATTTATATATTTATATAATATTTATTTTATTTTCTTGTTATATAACTTATTTTATATTTATTTTTAATTTTTTATATTATAAAATTATATAATATTTAATATTATCGAATTTAGAAAATGTTACTGGGGTTTCAGTCATTAACCCTTGAGAGTAGATAGACAAATATAAAGATAAAAATAATAAAAATAATATTATTATTATTACTGCAGTAAACTATATAGAAAGGGAGGGAATTTTGTTTTAAGAAGGAGACAAGAGTCCTGAAAGAGTGGGAAGAGTTTAATGGAAAAAAAAATGGTGGAATCTCTTTAAAGGTCTTTTATTTATTTATTTCGTCTAATTGGAAAGTTTAGAGCTTTCCTTATTTTTTGTTTTTTTTCCTTTCGTTTCTTTTGATGTGGACTTGTTCATCTTTAATTGCCTCTGATTTCTCTCTATAAATGACTGCTGAAAGACCTTTTGTTAACTCCCTCCCTCACCATTGTTTGTCCCTCCCCACCCCCCCACCTTTTTTTGCCCTTTTGCTTATCAATTTTTCTATTCTAAAACTCCCTTAAAAATGGAAGAATTGGGGTCGTTGTGGAATTATCAAGAGGTGGGTTTTTTATTTTTTTCCAATTTCATTTTTTTTCTATCTCAATGATCTTCTTTTTTGTTAACAATTTCTGGGTTTTGTTTAGTTTTGGCAAATCAAGTTCATTTCTTTCTGTTTTTTTTTCCCCTTTTTACCACTTCCAAAGGTGTTAATCTTTGTTACCATATCATCATATTTCGGTTCATTTATCTCAAACTTAATGTCTTTGAAATGAAATACTGACTTTGAGTTGAGAATTCCAGGTTCTTCTTTTCTTGTTTATAATAAGAAAACATTTCTACAAATCAAATTTTCCTTTTTAGAAAACGCCATTGTTTTGTATGCTACTAGATCCTTTTTTTTTCCCTTCTTGTAGTGAAAATGGATATTTGCTTGAAGTTCTTTATATCTACTGCACATGTTATGATATGCAGTGCATTGTTTGAGTTAAAATATGTATTCTTCATATTTACTTGTCGGTTTTCGTCGAAACTTATGTTACTCGGATTCATTCGAGTATCTATGAATATATTTAATTTTATTTAAAAGATTTTGTAGATATTTAGAATCTTTATACGTTTATAATTACGACCGAATATTAATCAAACAGAGGAGGAAACCAGAGATCATGGCATTAGAAAATAGGGTCCCACACTGGAATGTCTTTCGAGGATTTCTTTTAAGGTTTCATAATTTTTGAAGGGTTTTTAATGGTGCGTTATTTCAAAATGAATCGTGGTTTGACTGAATGCCTTTGGGGATCCACATGGGCCAAGCACTGATTGAACTGTTTTTCTTAACTTTGAAACTGGTTACTTGATCCATTATCTTATTTGACTTATGTTTATCTCTTGTTAAATATATCTGTGATTGTTTAAAAGCCTATAATTTTGGTCTAAACGTCCCCATTGATGTTATAGGTTTAGGCACATGCAATTTTTCTCAAATAATAATGATTCAGTTTAGTAATATGTATCTTAACGAAGTCTGAAATTAACCCCCCTTCTTCTGAATTAACAGGATTTTGGTGAACTGAAATTGAAGCTTCAATACACTTCAATTGAGCTAGAATCTGTCAAAATGGAAGCAAATGAGCAAATAAGGAAATACAGGGAGGAAATAAAGCATTTGCTCAATCTTCTAAAGCTTGTTTACCAAGAAAGAGATGAAGCAAGAGATCAGTTGCAGAAGTTACTTAACAAGTTAATGCCATCCAGTCCTACTGAACTACTTCAACAACAACCAATTCTTTCTAGTCACCAATATGAAAATTCCCTCATGGTTGCACCAGCAGCAACAAAAGCAAACTCAAGCATAACTGAATCTAATAGTTTATCAGATGCATATAATCACCAATCACATGGCTCTTCACCAGTTGATTCCTTCTTGGATGCTGTCACTTCACCAGATTTTTCAAGCATTAACATGGCTGATTCATGTATGACCATGGGGTTTGGGAATCAACCCTTTGTGTCAACTAGGATGATCTCATCAGGGGTGAGCAAAATTGATGCTGAAACAACTCTAATTATTGATCTCGCTAAGGGGAAAACTTTGCCTCAAAAAGGGAAGCTTTTGCAAGCTGTAATGGAAGCTGGCCCTCTTCTTCAGACACTTCTTGTTGCCGGTCCCCTTCCTCAATGGCGAAATCCTCCTCCATTACAGACTTTAAAAATCCCACCTCTTTACATCAAAGACTGTGATTCTAAAACTGCAAACCAAAAACTAGCTGCCAAGCCAAATAGAACCATTGTTCAGAAACGATTGAACTCATCATCACAACCCGAAGTATCACGTGGGTCTAATCAAATGTGCTCATCAGCTATGTTGAACTTTGCAAATTTTGATTCAGCTTCAGGGTTTAGCAATTCACAGCTGTTCAATGCTGGTGCTGATGTCAACACTCAAATCACAGCAGTGAAGCGCCAAAGGCTGCTATGAGTTAAAAAAGAAAGCTCTGCTTCATTTTTGTAAAGATTAAAACTTGAGGAGGGTGATGGTGTAAATTGGAGACACTTTTTTAGGGGTTGAAACTTGAAAATGAATTATATATAGCGTAGTGTTCAGTATTTTATAACTTTTGGATTATTTTTGTACATCCCGATTTCCCATTTCTTGTTCATTTTTTTCCCTTGTCTTTGGTGAAATTTGATAAAAATAGCTTTGAAGTTCATATTCTTGACAAATTTCAAGCCCATTCCCCGGATTTATTTAGTTTTGAGATCTTGATCGATACTAATATAGAACCATGGAGTGAATCTAAGTGTGCTTCGAAATTCAGCGAACGTTGCTACAATCTAATGCGGTTGGAAGAAATCTGTTAGTGATTGAGCCAAGCATAAATACTAAAATGAACAAATATGGAAGACCTCAGGATGTTAATGAATTACTGGAGACCACCATAAAAAGAAGCTACAAACAGACTTGGAGAATAAGACAATGGTAAACTTAAACCGAAAAACTGAAAATGAAAGAGGTTGGAATGGTGTGTGATTTGATGCAGCAGCACCTCGTCTCCAGATAGAGGCTGAATGTGTTACTCCGGTTAGAAGGTGTCGGATAGATGTACTTGTGTATACTCAAATTTTTTATATTTTTCTAAAATGATCGCAACTTATACCCATATCTCCAAATATGTGTTGGAAATTGATCCTTCTGGCCGAAGATTTGGATTGCTAGGCAGAGCGACGTTGACGCCTTTACTTGTAGTATTAACCCTTTCATACTTTAATTGCAGGAAATAAGGGCAACTTCCCACCTTTGCTCATCTAGTGGTAACGTTGAAAGATTGCTAAGATAACGACATAACGTCTCGTTATATTTCTTTGAATTGCTTCGAGACATGAGCTTTTGAATTCTAACGTATTCACTATTTTTAAGGTTTGTTTTCAGAAAAACTGACAAAGGTTGGCAACTCTGGGACAAATTTGATAATCAGAAGAGTAATCATCGACTATGACCCCATTACAATTGGCAATCACACTCAGATGAGCAACATTTTTTGCAAGACAGTAGCACACATGACCAAATGCCATGCTCTGAGGTCTAAAAAATTAATTCAGTAACTTAGTTTTATGGACTAACATGTTGATGTGGTCTGACCAAAGATGCACAATGAATCAACTTATACGAAGATAAGCTGACAGCAAAAATCAACAAAATTTTTCTCGGGACATGAAAAGATGATTTGCACAGCTGAGGGTTGTCATGATTCAAAATAACTTGCACCAGCCGGGAATCGAACCCGGGTCTGTAGCGTGGCAGGGTACTATTCTACCACTAGACCACTGGTGCAGCTGTGGGGAACTACTAGGAATCTTACATGAAGACTTCACAATTATGATTATAGTTATTATAACCAACACCAGCCGAAAAACGTAACACAACACAAATCTATTTTTTAAATTTATACCATACAAATTTTTAACATATCATAATCTATATACATATAAAATATTTTAAACACGAATATAAAATAAATACAAAAATTGCCAGATTCCTTCTAATCATTTTTCTTTGAGACGGGAGATGTGTGCAGAAATCGCCACATAAATATCATAAAACATTTGCCGTTCATCAAATTAACATCAGGAGGCTGAACCCGAACGCTAAAAGGTTGTACCTTGGACATATGACCTTCAAGAACATCTACTAAAAGCATGGATCATAACCCAAAATCTCATATTAAAATTAAGCAACCTACCAAAAGTTTATACCCTAAATGTTTTCTTATATCATTGCAATCATAACACCTTCACCATGACTACCTTTGTTATTTGAAACCTTGTCAAACAAACCAGAATATAGTGTACCGGTGACTAGTGCTTTAGGACCGGCCTGGATCATATCTATTGCACAGTATTGAATAAAGCTAGGTGAATAAATTTCAAAACATGCATGGAGGGGCACATTCATCACCAGCTCCCAAAGAGATCCATTTGGAAAAAATTGTTAACACTTAAGCATTGAACCATTTTAAACAGATATCAAAACTCGTAAATCAAAAATTACCTTCTGTCTTAAGTTTTAAACCACAGAAGATTAACAGGCAATATTACAAGATTACAAACTTTAAAAACTAAAAGTAAAATCTCGTGTTGAGTCTCAGAATAACTGTCTTCCTCTTTGCAGCAACAAAAAGAAAATGCTCAAAACAAGGCAGCCACCAACTAAATTAGATAATTCCAATTTTGTTTGCCACATCTAAAGCGTCGTAATCAGGTGTTAGCCTAACATATGCCTTCTTTGTACCATCAGGCCTGAATCATGAGAAACAAAACCATCATAAGCATAAAAGAAGGGTAGGAAACAGGATTATAAAGAGGTAGAAACCAAAAATATAATGAGATGAAAGGAATGGGCCATCAAGAAAACCAACTGATGAATCCAATCACAAGCAACTTCATATACTACTGTAGAAAATTCAAAACATCATTTTGTGAACAAAATGACATAAAATATGGACTCAAGAAAAGTGGGGGAGGAATAAATAATTAGAAATCCAATAACATGCCTAACCAATACATCATTTTTTTGCAGTTCTTCACATGAAGCTTTGCCATAAGGCCCATAACAAAGACTAGTCCGATTAATGTCTAATAACATACTTGTCTACAAACTTATGCAGCAGTGATTATACATACAGCAGAAAATACCAAGCTATAAAATAATTAGAAATCCAATAACATGCCTAACTAATGCATCATTCTTTAGCAGTTCTTCACAAGTAGCTTCACCATAGGGCCCATAACAAAGAGCTCATAGACATAATGTTAGTTAACAAGCACAAATAAAATTTTACCTGATCAAGGTGTTCACTTTCTTGGCCTGAATATCATACATCTTCTTCACAGCATCTTTTATCTTTTTCTTGTCAGCACGAATGTCGACAATGAAAACCAAAGTGTTGTTGTCTTCAATCTTCTTCATTGCTGACTCAGTTGTGAGCGGAAACTTGAGAATCTGATAATGATCAAGCTTGTTCCTTGGTGGTGCACTAATGCGAGGATACTTTGGATTCCTATCCTTCTTCAAGGTCTTTGGCCTGTGAAATGTAACTTTTGTTCGAATCTTCTTAGCCTTCTTCTTAAAAGTGGCCCCAGATTTCACTGCTTTCGCAGCCTTCAAGGCCTGTGCCTTTGGGTCCGCCTTCTTCTCAACTGCATAATATACATCAATCAATATAATTAATGAAAGGAAGATATAAATACCATTATCACAATAGATTGTATTCTGGAAGAAACTTAGGCCATGCAACTACAATACCATTGCAAAAACCATTTCCTACAGAAACCACTTACGTAAATTCCAAGTAACAACCTCTAATGAAATATTCAAAAAGGGCAGCAGTTACATGTCCAACCCGACCACATTAACGCAAACAATAACCATAATAACCCAAAGACACAATCCTACAAACTATATAACAACTAAGCTAGGAATATAAACTTTAAACTCGATATATTTAGCTTGAGAGACATCACCAAATTTATATATCACTTCCAATGGAACTAGATAATCAAATGGGGACCAATCCAGCATCCAGAATGCCCAAAGCTATGAGATGGAAAGTCATGTAAAAGAGCACAAGTTATCTAGTTATTGTCCATAGCCTAACAAATCCAACACCAGACAAGAGTTAAGCATAAGTAATCAAAAACCCAGGCTTAACAATAGCATGAAGTTTATCAAATGCAATACAAGGACAACAATCTCTAGGCAGCATAACAATAAAATTTAAGCTTCATTTCGATTTCTTATAAAGCAAAACAGTTTAAAAAAAAAAAAACCATATTCTCATTGCATAACTCAACAAACAAACAAGGAATGAAAAAATTTCATAACTTGAACAAGCATTACAAATAAAATAAATAGTTAAATCGCTGTAGTCTATAATCGGTAAAAACAAAACCCCCAATCAAAATACCTTTTGGAGCCATAGGTTGCGACTTCCTCAAACCCTTCTAAACCCTAAACCCAAAAAATTAATTACAAAAACAAATCAGCTTAAAATATTTCAAAAACTGTAATTACTGCGAAAAGAAGAAATGAGAGGGATGGAAACCTACCGATGGCGGAGCGGACAATCCGTTCTAGCATGCAGGAAAGACGGAGAAGGAAAATTAGGTTTTATATAAATAGGATTTTTAAAGCTACCCTAGTGTCCAATGGGCTCTGAATACGGGCCTAATTTAAAAAAAAAAGTAATAAAAGTCAATGGTTCGTTTTATATGGGTCGGTTAGGAATCCGGCCCATATTGATATGAACATCCTTCTTTTTTTTTCCCCTTTTTTTCTTTCTTTCCTTTACCCTCCAGTAAATTTTAATTATTTCATTTAAGAAAAACATAAATTTATTTTGGATTAAAATTATTAGGACTCGTACAGTTCTACTTCACTTTTATTTAAGGTTATTATCTTTCTTAAGGTTATTATTTGTAAGGTTGATTTTTTTTTAAATCGAAGATGATTTTAATATGCGTGATAAGATTATCGCGTTTGGCTGAAAATTGAAAATTAAAAATTTTATATGACAATGCTTTTAAATTACCGAGAATGGTTAGATCATTAATTACCTAATTATGTGGCGAGTTGAATCGGATCCAAAGTGGTGAAAAAGTTTTATCACTAAGGTAGCATGATATGCAAAATTGTTTTAAGATAAATTTACCCTAGAAATTATACCACCGGAGTAAGTGGATAATTAGAGTTAAAGGGAAAAAAATAAGAAAATATTAAAGAGAAGCTATTGTGCAACCCTTAAAATCAGATAATAATTTTTTTAATATACATCACACATATTGTAACTTCTAAGACATGAAATTATGACTAGAAATAAAATTAATTTAGAATTAAAAATTAAACTCTCATAAAGTAATCTTTAAAATACAATGAATTAAATTAAATTTGTAATAATAACTTCATAGAAAAAATAACCATAATCCTAATAATTTCTTTTAGAAACTTCAAATTACTGCTACTTCTATATTGTGGAATGGGAAATATAATTAATAAAAGAGAAATTTAATAATTATACAACTTTTGTATTTATTTTGGTTAAGGCCTATTTGAAAAAAATTAATAATTAAGTTATTTTGAACTAAAAATGGAAATTTTTAGATTTAAATCCACTTATTGATTCACATTTATTAAACTTTTATCAATTCCTTCTACTACAATCTTCGGTATCATTTATATGTATAAGATCTATCTATCAAATAATTGTAAAAGTCGCACTTATAATTATTAAAGTAAAGAGCAACATATTGAAAAAAAAATATTGGAATTAAACGTGTATGAATATGGTTACAAAATGAGAAATTTTTTGATTATCAAAAAACAAGAAATTTAATTCGACATTAAGTGCTTATAGATACAATGTGACACTTAAAATTAACAATCATGGTAACACAATTTTCAAATAAAAAAGATTAATATTATTT
>JBBYHO010000008.1:2646843-2657466 GCA_038382025.1 Adansonia gregorii | reverse complement strand
TCCAATAAACTTTAATTGTTTTATTTTATTTAAGGAAATATATTTTAAATTAAAATGACCAAGAATTATATTTCTAATTTTATTAATTAAAATTAATTAGATGTGATATTATACTGATTTGAAGTTTAAATCTCAGCATAAAAAAATAGCTAAGAGTTTTCCAAGCAAATGGCATAAAAATGTTTGATTTTGTTTTTCTTTTATATCTTTCCAAGTCACTTTAATTTATTCAGTACAAAATCTAAATATTGGGCACTTTTTAAAGAGAACTTTATCATTCAATTCCACTGACTCTTGAAGCAATAATCTATGTTGATTGGTTGTTTTTAGGCTTTTAGCTGCTTCCCATACTACACCTGATAGGCTAATTGTTTGAAGCCTAGAATCTCCTTCACTTCAACATTTTAACAACTTTCATATGCCAATGCAACAATTGTTTGCCCCAACTGCCTCCAACAGTTTTTTTTTTTTTTTTCGCTATAGCATTCTGAAATCTAAGAGGGAAAATTGCATCAAATATGATGAACACACACATAAAGTTCATCAATTTCAATTGTTATAAGTAGCCAGGTTGTTCAAATGATGTATAATCATAACTCAAAATAAAACAAAAATGCTCTATCCATTGGCTTTTAAAATTTTCTGTCTATAATTGAATTGAATTACTTTTGCTTTTAGAGCTGAACCAAGTTGAATCATATATATGTATATATTATTCAGCCTTTGGCTCTTTGCCATCCGATGATTCGTTCTTGTTAACAGATGGTTTGATAAATTCAGCCAACGGTCCTTGGAGATCAGAACCATAAATATGACCCATCTTGGTACGTTTTGTTTCCAAGTACCTCTTGTTTTCCTCCGTGATGGGTGTCAAAACAGGCACTCTTCCAATAACAGCCAAGCCATAACCTTTCAGACCAGTGAACTTGGCTGGGTTGTTAGTCATCAAGCGCATGGTTTGAACGCCTATGTCTCTCAGAATCTGTTGTCATCAAAGTTGATGAGGTTAAACATTGTTGCTTGTGAATGTAAATGAAGTCACATAGGATAAAGTACGAATAGGAACATTATCAAAACGAAATAATGCAGGAAACAAGTTGTTGCAGCTTATCGAGACTAAGTTTCATTAGGTAGATTCCGAAAAAGGTTCCAAGAAAGATCTCTTAACATGATTGCTAGATATTAGTCAATATGGAGGCTACATCCTATGTTACCCCTACTCGGCAATGCCAGATACCAGTATATGTCCAACATGGTATTACATGGGTACTTCGGAAAAATGATGAGTTCACCTAACATAGTGGTGCATGGCGTCAAGTGAAAGGCTGAAGGAAACTTATGAGGAAAAACGGTGTCTTTCTGATCTATTCTGCTAAATACGTAGCAACTAGTCTATTGATGGTTCGAAACTGATTCTTCTATTGATAATTGAGGAGGAAGGGGAGGAGGGATGGAATTTAGCTTGACTGACCTGAGCACCAATACCATATTCACGTGCATCAACTGCTAAACCAAGTTCAATGTTGGCTTGAACCGTGTCATGGCCCTGATCTTGCAAATTATAGGCCCTTAGTTTGTGACCGAGGCCAATACCTCTCCCTTCATGACCTCGAAGGTAAATCACGACTCCTCTACCAGTTTGCTCGATTAACTGCATCGCCAAATCCAACTGGTTGCCGCAATCGCATCTTGCTGATCCAAAAATATCGCCAGTTAAACATTCTGAATGAACTCTTACAAGTACATCTTGACCATTCCCTATGTCTCCCTATTTCAGGTTTGCAATACAGAGAAAGTTAGCTTGGCAGACATTTACATTTTGTACAGTTTGAAAGTTAAGAAAACACAATGGAACCTTCTTTTACAAGGAACAGTTTTACCTTAACAACTGCTATATGTTCAGTTCCATCTAGCTTTGAGCGATAGCAGTATGCCTGCAATAGACCCCATTTTGTAGGCAGACGCGAAATTGCAGTTCTTTCAACTAGCTTTTCCCTCTTTCGCCGGTACCTTTGAAATAAAAGGCCACAATTAGTGCAACTAATCCTTGAGAAGGCACAAAATTTCCATCGATAAAGCTCTTCTCAAATATATAAAGAAAAGCATTGGATAAATAAGGTATTGACTAGCAGAAAGAATTTGAACAGGCAAAAATATTGAAATGGAATATCTGAACAGTTTTTAATGAACTTAATGTTACAAACGACATACATTTAGTTGTTAGATAATAAATAGCGTTTGAACTAGCAGGCACAAACAAGAATGGCAGCTTCTGGTACAGAATCTTTCTACCAGTAATATAATCAACTTACGTTACCTAGACTCTTCATCTTTCCTAAAGTATCCGTGTTCGACACAAATTTGGATGTGGGTGAGGGAATATGGTCCTCCCAATATATAAAAAGAAGTAACTTTAAAAAAATAGGGATACCCTTGTGAGTCACATGCCCCTATCCAAAACTAACGTCCAAGTCAAGAAACATAGTAATCATATGTTACCAAAACCTCTCACTGTAAACTAGCAATATCAGCGTATCAAGGATGAATAAACAATGCCATTCAATACTCAAGTAAATCTATGGAGTGAGCCTATTTAGTTAAAACTTGAAACTGCAACTCTGCAAGTGTGACAAGGTGTCACCTACATTGAGAAACCAAGACATATTTTGGTAGCTCACCTAATCAGATCAGTTATTGAAACAAGTGGTATGCCGTGCTCAAAGGCCAACTTTTTTATAAATGGCAAAGATGCTATAGAACCATCCTCTAGATCAACGATAGTTGAAAGAACAGCAACAGGCTGCAAACCGGTAAGGATGACCAAATCAACAGAAGCCTCAGTGTGACCAGCTCTCCTTAGAACCCCACCATTCCTATACTTGAGAGGAAATATATGACCTGGTCTTCTGAAATCATCAGGTTTTGACTCTGGAGATGACAGAGCAATAACAGTCTTTGCCCTGTCTGAAGCCGAAACGCCAGTCGATGTGCCGGTTTTTGCATCCTGATAAAACATGTGAAGTTAACAGATCAATTTGAATTAAACTATTGCAACATGCTTCAAATTGCAATACAGAAGCCTTGGTATACCAGCCGAGAAAACATACCACTGTGATTGTGAAAGTTGGGGCAGAAGAATCTTCATCTTCACTTTCTGGTGACATTAAAGGAAGTTTCAGCCTTTCAAGGTCCTCCCCTTTCATAGGTACAGAAACAATGCCTGATCCATGCTTAACCATAAAAGCCATCTGCTCGGGAGTTGCATGAGAAGCTGCCATGATGAGGTTTCCTTCAACATCCTCATTTTCATCATCTACGACAATCACAAACTAAGAAAATAATGCAGTGATTGTCAACACTTGTTCAGTTATACACAAAAGGCACTTCTATAAAAGTTGCATCAAAGCAATCCATTCATTTTTCACGTTGAAGGTTACACAGAAATGCAAAAGGATTAAATTGAGCGACAATTGTTCCTAACCTTTCCTTGGCGTATTGTATTCAATGCCTGCTCAATCGAAGCGAATCCCTTAGAAGGGCAGTCCGGGTCACCCTCAGCATCACTAACAAAGAAATCAATGGTTTCGGGGGTAATTTCAGCATCCAGTGTTCCAAATGGTGCTGAAACTGACTCATCAAGTGCACCCAACAAGGATCCATTGTCAGCCCCTTTCAGGGAGCTATCATCAAACAGGCTCCCAGCTCCAATCTCAGATACCCCTAAAGCACAGCAACTTGAATTCAACCATCTTTTTCTATATAGCTTGATTTCTACTCCTTGATGAAAGGCAAAACACCTAGGAAATCTGTAAAAAAAGCACCATTACAAATTTAATATGGACATAAGAAAATAAGACCATAGTTAACACTGACAAAATGTATACGTTGTGTTTATGAAGATGCGAGGAAACAAAGCACATTCCATGGAATGAAAGTTTCAGGGAACAAAAATACATTTGAGATAGAAGAATCTCTCTTCTACTTGCTTCTATTGGTGTTTTTATCGGTCCACAATTTGCATATTTACAAGCAAATGGAAAAAGAATAAAAGCCAACCTCTAGTTCTGGATGGTATTTCACTAGTAGCCATCCACATGATATTGATTATTACAATGACATGAATGGCCCTCTATTGCCTGGAACCATATGCAAGCGGAACTGTCACTTTCTTACCCCATCAAAGCAAGAGTAAAACCCGAAAACAATGTTCTAATCTCCTTTGCTCAAAGCTAATCCCTTTAGTCCTGATCCTGTACTCAATTGTCACAGTGTGGAGAAATGACAAAGCAGGATAAATAAATTCTTTCTAAACGGATAAGAAAAGGTACTATGGATGTTTCCCCGCTTTGACGTTAGCCTTAAAACTAAAATTTCGTATTAAAAAATTAAAAATATAACACGAACTCAATATGTTTAACAAACATAAAAATAATATAAAAAATATCATATATTAAATATTAATATAATTAATAATAATACATTTAATATATATTATATGCATATTTAATATTTTGATATATTAAAAATTATTATCCTATTCGTATTTACATTACTAATACCAAAGAACAAAAACATTAAACATTAAACATTAAAATTAGCGTTTGACCATGGTTGGTTGCAATGTCATGTCCAAAGACGTTGAGAGCAGTAACTTTTCTCGCACCTTTGTTTTGCGACGGCGTTTACTTTGGCATCGCAACCAAAATTTACTTTACTGATTAGAGACGTTTAAAGGGTTTTTTTTCTTACACTGAGAGATGGAGAGCGCGAGAGCAAAACGCTACCTTTGAATCCCTCGAAAAAGCCAAAAGCTTTTTTCTCTAACTGAAAGAGACGGCAGCTGAAACTCGCCGGCTTAAAACGACGATAACTCTGATCTCCCCAAAGCTTGAAACGGCACCTCTTTGTTTTACCGGTCCCAAGTTTCCGCTTGTTCCTCTTCTTTTAAAGCCCCCTTCCTCCACGTGTCCCCGCCAAAAAAAAAAGGTTTATTTTTTATCCCCTCCATTTTCATGCTATTTTCCTCTACGCCTTCTAAGGCTCTTCTTTTTTTAAAAAAAAAAAAAATATTGTTTGGATTTAGTGCTGAATGGGTCATGGCCGAACCATTGCCGACGACGAAAGAGGTGAAGGAGATCAAAATATGGAAAGGAATTTTTGCTGTCACTGGAATCATGGTTACTCTTGTTATCTATGGAGTTTTACAGGTTCGTCCTTTAAAACAAATCGTGTTTATTTCTTTATTTATAGTTTTTTGTCTGTATGGTAGTAGGATTTCTATTGTTAATTCTTAATTGCATCGTTTGTTTGCACCGAAAACGATTTCAAAAGATTGAAAATTTGTGTTTGTTTTTTAATTTCAATGTCCCTGCTCTATGTAAACTCTATAAAAAAGAGCCTAGATTTTAATAACTTTGTCTAAAGCTTCTAGACCGATTGATTTTAGTAAAACATGCAAGCCCAAAAGTTTTTTTAGATACTGTTTTTGCAAGTTCTGATGGAGGATCTTGAATCTTGATACTCTTGATACCCTTTTGTTTGGAAACTGGGAATATTCAAAATAAAAAGTGGGAATTTTAGCTATGGTGATGGACATATCAGAATGATTCTCATTCATTTCCTCACAAAAATGAAATTTCATTTTCTTTCTTTCTTTCACACACACACACACACACACACACACATATGTATCAGAATGATTCATGTGTATTCCATCACAAAGGTGTAGGTTCATTTTCTTACCTTGATGAGTCAGTCTATGTCAGAATTGAAGATTTGACTATTAATTCCATCCGCAAGCGGTTTGATCTTTCTAGTTGAAGGGTACCTAAATAAATACTAAGAAATGTAGACAATGACAGTTACGCTATTAATGCCTTTGTTTATTGATTTTCAAGAAGCATGATTATTTGTTAGCAGCAGCATGGATGGTCTTCCAATGTAGGAATTATGTAAATACCTTTTAAGATGCGTTCCTTCTGTCATGTTTATTGCATGTAGTTATTGTTACAAACTGGTTTAGTTGTGTTCTTTTCTTGCAAGGTATTGATGGACGTTTTCTCTCATGCAGGAAAAGATCATGAGAGTCCCTTACGGGTTAAACAAAGAATATTTTAAGTACTCGTTATTTCTTGTTTTCTGCAACCGCGTCACAACATCTGCAGTCTCTGCTGGTACTTTACTGGTTTGTAACTGTTACTGGCAAGTTGCTACGACTGTATATACTACTGTTGTATTTTTTGGCCTTAAGTGGGGCACAAGAATAATTTTCTGGAGACCATAGGAGGGTCATGCTTTTCACTCTTTGGCTAAAATTTTAGGGATTGCATGCTTTATGACCTTATGAAATAGCCAAGAGACGGAGCATCTCGTTGAAAGATGGCAAGATTGGCTGGCGTATTTCATACTTTAGAATTTCATTTGCTTTCCTGTCTTTTTCTAGGCAAGTAAGAAGGCACTGGATCCTATTGCTCCTGTCTATAAGTACTGCCTCATATCAGTATCAAACATACTAACCACAACATGTCAGTATGAGGTAAAGCTGTATCCCTTATCAGCATATAATACAATTATGTTGCTCTCTGCAGAAACTCTAATCTGCGCAATATTTGTATTTGAACATAAATTTGCTGAATAAGCACCATTCGATGCAGTTATGGCATAATAATTTTAATGATAAAATTTCTGTTTCCAGGCCCTCAAGTATGTCAGCTTTCCGGTTCAGACTCTTGCTAAGTGTGCGAAAATGATACCTGTAATGGTAAGTTAGTTTTGCATGCTAGTAATGAAGGGTTATGTACATGATTTATCCGAGTGGTTGTGTAAGTTTTTGGACTCCTAAATTTCATCCAAAGCATGCTAAATACTAGCCCCCCCTCTTATTTCTTCTTGTCAGTTTCAAGTGGCAAAGTCTTCTCTCTCTCTCTCTCTCTCTCTCTCTCTCTCTTTTCCATACAGATTTGGGGCACTTTCATCATGCAGAAGACATATAAGGGCTTTGACTATTTGGTGGCTTTTCTGGTGACCCTAGGTTGTTCAATATTTATACTATTTCCGGTAAAATTCTGGTCTTTGTCAACAACACTCATTCTTGTTCCTTGTTATCCTCGTGGTTGTTTGTGCCTTGAATGCCAGTAGTGATCCTTAATGTGTGTTCACTTCTATGTACATGATTCACTTTGGTTTATAGAAGATATTAATTGGTGGATGGAAGAGGCTACTTTAGGATATATATTTAAAATTTTGAGGCCGACCCACAGTATTATATATATACATTGGTTAGCTTTCTCTATTTGATCGCTGCTGTCATATATGATGGCGTTGCTATAGGTGAATGATTCTTTTTTTTACTTTTTAATTGCAGATTAGCTGCTTCTAGATTGTGATCTAACTTTGTTGTCTGTAAACTAATTCTGCTTTCGCTATAGGCAGGAACTGACATTAGTCCTTACAGCAAAGGAAGAGAAAATACTGTTTGGGGCGTTTCTCTGATGGTTGGCTATCTTGGGTACCAATCTGAAACTTTTTTCCTCTCACTATAAAAGATACTTGCTGATCCTTTTTTTGTGATTGGATCTTCGAAATATGAAGTGATATGTGTACCATGATTGGACTAATTGCTGATGTATCAGTGACATTTGTTGCATTGATTGCGCTTGTATTAGTGAAAAATTGCTCTTTCCTACCAAGGATCCTTTTAGGCTGAATTTATTTGGTGTCAATTCATCTAGCATTGCAATTCTGAGTGCTCTTGGGAGAAATCAGTGCATTTAGATGTTCTTTTCTACATTTCACAGGTTCGATGGCTTTACGAGCACATTCCAAGATAAATTATTCAAAGGATATGACATGGAAATACACAATCAAATATTCTACACAACATTGTGTTCTTGTGTTCTAAGCTTGACAGGTAAAAATTCCATCTACTTACTCTTGGGTATGATTATCTGTTTTTACCTTTAAGTTCACGTTGTTTGTGTTGCATTTTACTGATTGGTTACTAATTACGATTGACTTCTTTTTCTTTTTTTTTTCCCTGTAAATTTTAGGTCTTATATTACAGGGACATTTACTTCCAGCTATAGATTTTGTTTATCGCCACAATGATTGTTTTTTTGATATCACGTTACTCTCAACTGTAAGTGATCTCTGCTGAAACTGTTCTAGTTTTTAATAGGCTCTAACTGATGATCGGATCATCAGCTGTGCTCGTCTTTTATTGTCCCTGACTTATAGAGAAAGGCCGACTGTGAGGCTCTAAAGTTAAGGGATTACCTGTTATAGGTAGCAACTGCCAGTCAATTCTTCATTTCTTACACGATTCGTACATTCGGTGCCCTCACATTTGCTGCCATAATGACCACAAGACAGGTATAGTAAAGTTTGTACAAGAAAGTTTATCGTTTCATTTCCTCCTAATGCTTTATTTCTGATTGAATGGTGATTCTTTCAACTCTTTTTGTTGTTAAAGCTGGTGAGTATCATGCTGTCATGCATGTGGTTCGGCCATCCCCTTAGTTGGGAACAATGGATTGGGTCGGTAAGTTTCAACTGCATCTGTTCTACATTCTCATTGATTTCCAACGCCTTGATGGTGTATCTGATGCATTGATCAGGTCATCGTGTTTGGCTCCTTGTATACGAAAAACTTCTTGAAGAAAGCATCACCAAAGCACCTTCCTCCGCAACAAACACAAAATGAAGCTTCTAATCCTGTTCGAGGAATCGCTTAAATGTCTTCATGTCAATTTTGCACCAGTTGCTGCATCTAGTTCTATTCTGGTAAGAGCTTTGCCTATGTTAAAGCTGCATTTTCAAGTTTGTCGTTGCAAGACGACTCTGGTCAAATAATTTTTATGAAATCGAAGCTGCAACTTCATAGCTGATGGAAATGTAATTTTGGGTTAAAAAAAACTGAAAATAATAACTCTACATTATCATACAGAGATACTGCATTATGAACTACACCTTAACTAAAGCCCAGAAATGTTTTGTCCACCCTGCAACTCTTTCTTCTCTTCTGTGTTTTGTTTACAACAGGAATTAGATGTATATGCAACTGCTCAGGCATTTGATTGTATGTTTTTCTATTCAAAATATTAAAGAAAATTGGGGGAAATTTTTTATTTAAGTATGTTGATTTGCTAATGTTGCCTTTCATTGAATTCTCTCTTTGTTTTTCCTCTTTCCCCATTATTTTCAGTTTGAAGGTAGAGGGAAGAAAAATGCTAAAAAAAAAGAAAAAAAAAAGAAAAAATGAAGACCATAATTAAATATCTAAATTTGTGTGATTTTATGTTGAGATGGAAGTACGTTGGATATTTGTGATTTTTGAAATGTTTGAATTCAATTAATTTATCCGATATTCGAATTCTTTTATTATCCGCTTACTATTCAAATATTGGTTTTCAAATTTGTATCTAATTTAAAATAGCAATATTAAATGGATATTTGAATTGGTCAAAATTTTGAATTTATTAAATTAATTTTAAAATATAATATAAAATTGACTAAACAATTATTGAATTTGAATATTTGATTCGTTATTTATATAATTAAAAGCAAATTCAGATATTTGATATTATTTGCATAAAAAATCAAAGCGGATTCAGTTAACTCATATTTAAAAGTTCATATTAGAATCTGTTTCGAATAATAAATATAATAGTTGAATTAAAAAGTTATTTAAAAATCTCTAAATTTGAAAAAAAAAGGATGATATCGGATATTTAATTTTTTTGTTATTTATTATAATTTGATTGCACGAATAAATTGAATTAAGTTAGAAATTATTTTATTAGTAAATAAAGTTTATTTGAAATTTTATAAACAAACATTTTATGTGGACCCAAACAAAGTGAAAAATGTAGCATTTGTTTTTGTTTGTTGATGCCCAACCAGCAAAAAATGACGCTTAAAATATGTGATGATTAATTTTTATATTGCTGAATGCTGGTATTTAATTAAAAAAATAGAATATATACTTCCCATTTGAATAAAAATATAAATAATAGCCAAGTGGCTTTATTTATTTAAATAAATTAAATTTATGACAATTTAAATCACAATATATATATATATATATATATGAAGTTAGGTAAAGTGGAGAGATCTTTCCATGGCTTATCCCAAATAGTAAAAACACTTTCGCCCCAATTATTCCTCTTTGACTTAGAGCATTTGCAATATGAAATTGTTAACAATGAGGAAATTGGGTTTTAAATTTCAAAATTTTATTATTGTTTTGTTTTAATATATAAAAATAAATATTACCATTATTTAATTTTTGTCAACAGGCCAACACTCAAATTTATTATCGTGATAATATCAATTTTAAAACTGTTTTTATGGGTCAGGTGAGATAGGTTTGTATGGGTTAAGTGTGGATTAAGAGTTATGTAATTAAGTTAACTTATTTCGAATTATTATTTATATAATAAAAAATTATTTTCATTTAAAATTAATTATAATTATTAATATAAAATATTTTTAATATCATTTTGAATAATGATAAGGTTTTAGGATTAATTCTACTCCGATAAAAGTAAAAAAAAAAAAAATTCAGATGGTAGTCCGATCATAGACACTTCTAAATATCATGGCTTGCTTTTTTTTTCCATCAAA
>JBBYHO010000008.1:2598530-2616226 GCA_038382025.1 Adansonia gregorii | reverse complement strand
CAATTAATTTTAATTTGTATAAATCAAATGGTTGAGTAAGATATTTTTTCTTATTTTTACTTTACGTGTAGATATACATGCAAAGAATATATAGATAATTTTATACGAAAAATACAAAAATAAAATATTAAATATATCAAATTAATATATAAGAATAAACGTCTAAAATTATTTTTAAAAAGATAAATTCAGATAAAAATTATGATATGCTCGATCATATTATCTATATGTATATACATTAGAATGTAGATGGAACCGACATGATTGTAAAGATGTATCATACTCGAGCTTTGAATGGAACGTTGGATTTAGCTGTGAATTAATGTGATTTTGGGGGAAATCTTAGCAGTAAATGTTTCAGAAACCCTAGTAATGGTTATGGTATTGGTCGGTCCATGATTATTCGTAATTTGCAGTTGTGACAGACTAAAAATTCTCGGTGCTTCTGCGTCCTTTAGAAAACCTTTCTTTCTTTCTTTTTTTTCTAAAGTTGTCGCAATTATTTGGTTTAAAGTTAGAAAAACAGTCTGCTGTTAGTGGTTAAGCCCACGATCGCTAGAGCGCGTGATCTTCACCCACTGCCCGCTTGCATTTAATACACATCATTGTGTACAATTCGTTTTTATATGTAATGTATATATAACTACGAACATAATACAAATTATTAGTTATATATATATATCTTTTTTTTAACTAGTTTTATATAAATATTATTATAAAAAAATTATTAAATATATTAATTTTTTAAATAAAAATATAATATATATTAAATATATTATATTAATCATATTTATATATTATTTTTGTATTTATTAAATCTGTATTTTTTATGTTTAACTTTTATACTATCTCTAAGAATTTCAAATCTAGTTTAGTGTGCAACTTTTGCAAAATATAACATGCCAAGAGTAAAACTAGTGTTAAATGAAATATAAAAAATAAGAAAATATTTTTTAAAATTTATAAATAATAAATTATAATACTCCTGAATTCATGTAAAATTTTTCTCAAATTTATATATTGCCTTTGATTTTTTTATTTAATAAATTGAAAACATATTTAAAATATTAAGAATGTATATGCCATACTGTGTGGTATAAAATTATAATTTATCAATTATTTATTTTCTATAATTAATTTAATAATATTTGACTTTAAAAAATTTAAATTCACTTGTAATATATTTATTAACTGTTTTCATTAATGATAAATTTATTATTTTTAAACTGTTTTTAATTTTAAATTTATTATGTCATTAATATCTAATTATCTATTATTTTTATTTTTATATTAGAACGAGAGAGAGAGAGAGAGAGAGAGAGAGAGAGAGACGAAGGTTGTATTGTAAAGCAGGCAAAATGAGTAAATCTGGGAACTCTGTGAGATAACTAATGCCAAGTGGCATTACTATAATAAAACGACAAGACAAGCGCGTGGTGTTCTGTTGATTCCGTTGGTTTCATAAGCCAACATCGCTCCCTGGTTTTTGCGTTCCCTTAAAGCCTTACCTGCTGTTTTGTTGGCCTCAAGTCTCAACCGAAAAAGAAAAACAAGGTAGAAAAATAAGTAGCAATTTTCTTTTCCTTTTCTTTTTTAAATGACATTGTGATGATCACGGCCTTTACAAAGGTCCTTTTATTTCTTTTAAATTGGTTAGATTAGCTTGTTCATAGTTTCTGGGGTCTGATTTTAGATTTTGATTGAAGTTGTGAATTCATGTAAAGCCTAAACTTAACATTCTTTTCATGTTCTTTCTTCCTCTTCATAAATAAAGGACCATTCGATTTTACTTTTTTTGGGTTTTCTCATTGAAAACTGATTCCTGACTTATATAGCTCCTCCTTGGGTAAATATTCATGCTTTTTGGGTTTTTCATTTTCTTGTTCTTAATTTAATTTTATGTTTTTTTCCCCGGGGGGGGGGAGGGGAGGGCGAATGGAGGATAAACGGATGGAAAAAAAAGCTACAAAAAGTTCATATTTTGTTTGTTTAGGTTTCTGGGGTTATTTTTTTTTCTTTTTATCTGTGGTTTAGGTTGGTTGGTAGAGCTGTGTTTTTTATAAGTTATAATATTCATTGAACGAAAGTTGATTTGTGTTCTAAGAACGCTGAAGGTGGATTTTTGTTGCAAACAGGCATATAATTTGGGATGCAGGAGACTCCAGAAACAGAAATTGAAGGAAGAAATCGATCTACAAAGTCTTGGGATCATTGAGATCAAGAATTATTTAGAATCTCATTTTATTAGTTAATTTAGATTAACAATGGCTTTTGCGTATGAAACATTTAAATATTTTATTCCGGGTTTTTGCTGGAAGATGAAGAAAAGATCTTTCAATTCGTAGTGGAATTTGGAAAGTAGGAGCAAAAGGAGAATTTTCATTTTTGGATAATTTAATAAAAAAAATGGAACCGCTAGCAGCAACTGAGCAGCCAAGTGTCCTTGCTCGTAGGAAAAAGATGGCCAAACAGTTAACTGGGAAACGTGACGACACGCCTCTACATTCGGCAGCAAGAGCCGGAAATCTTGTTTTGGTGACAGATATCCTGACAGGCACTACTGGGGAGGATGAACTGAAAGAGCTGTTGCGTAAGCAAAACCAATCTGGTGAAACTGCCCTTTATGTTGCTGCCGAATATGGTTATGTCGATTTGGTTAAGGAGATGATTAACTATTTTGATCTTGCTGATGCTGGGATCAGAGCTAGAAATGGATTTGATGCATTCCACATTGCTGCAAAACAAGGAGATTTAGGTATGCCTCTGATACATGAAATTTATGGGTTTTTTTTTTTCAATTAAGAAAGTTATATATACATAATATTTATATATATATATATATGAGGTTTTAGTCTTGGTATGTTGCAGATATATTGAAAGCGCTAATGGCTGTCCATCCTGAATTGGCTATGACTGTCGATTTATCGAACACCACGGCTTTGCACACGGCTGCAACGCAAGGCCATATAGAGATTGTGAAGTTTTTGTTGGAGGCAGGTACTGGCTTGGCTACAATTGCAAGGAGTAATGGTAAAACAGCTTTACATTCTGCAGCAAGGAATGGGCATTTGGAGGTTGTCAAGGCACTTTTGGCTAGTGAACCTGGGATTGCTTCTAGGACTGATAAGAAAGGCCAAACTGCACTTCACATGGCAGTGAAGGGGCAGAACCTTGAGGTGGTGCAGGAATTGATCAGGGTTGATCCTTCATTGATGATAAACATGGTTGATACCAAGGGAAACACAACCTTGCATATTGCTACCCGGAAGGGCAGAATTCAGGTGAATCATCCATTCTCCTTTCATCAAAGATCAAACAGTTTAGCCATTCATGTTTGATCTGCCAAATGGGTACTTTTGGTTGATCGAGTTAAATTAAGGCACAGCTAATTGGATATTCTGGAGTTTAATTTTGGGTTTCTATTGAACCACTTATGCTAATTCTGTCTTCCTCATCTCCCTCTGAAAGATTTGAGGTTTCAATTAGATTTGCAAATTTTTTGGTACAAAGGAGGTTGCAACCTAAAGATATGAAAGAGACTGTAAATACTTGATTTTGAGTTTCAAACCTGTCGGATGCTACCTCTTAAGAATGACTATATAAATCAGTTGAACTAAGGCCCGGGTTTTAGATTTGCAGTTTAGTATTTGAGTGCTTATTTCCTGGTAAACTAGCTACACCGCCTTGTTCAATTTATGTGCAGTTCTTAAATGTTTGAGCAATCGCAGTTATAAATTTCTGATAAAATTGGTGAAATGGATCCACATTTTAAAGCCACTAATTTGCACTCGATTAACATATAATTACGTGAAAAAAAAAATTTTATTAAGAAACAGAAACAGAAATAGAAATAATGAGGACTAGTTGTTTGATTTCTTCACGCCAATCCCTTACTTTTGAACAGGGTATAATGTTTAAGAGTAAGCTAATCTTTTCTTTGTGCAGATTGTTAAGTTGCTACTTGGATACAAAGAAACCGAAACAAAAGCTGTCAACAGAAGTGGCGAAACTGCTTTCGACACTGCTGAGAAAACTGGGCACCCTGAGGTTGCAACCCTCTTGCAGCAGCATGGGGTTCAAAGTGCTCGAACCATCAAGCCTGCAGCACCAAATCCAGCCCGCGAGTTAAAACAAACTGTGAGTGATATAAAGCATGAAGTGCACAATCAACTAGAGCACACGCGCCAAACTCGAAAACACGTGCACGGCATCGCCAAAAGGCTCAACAAAATGCATGCTGAAGGTCTCAACAATGCAATAAACTCCACCACTGTTGTTGCTGTCCTAATTGCTACAGTTGCCTTTGCTGCCATTTTCACTGTTCCTGGCCAATATATCGATGATCCGGATGATGTTACTCCCGGTCACTCCCTTGGGGAGGCAAATATAGCTCCGAATCCCGCCTTTATAATCTTCTTCATCTTTGATTCCATTGCCCTCTTCATTTCTTTGGCTGTTGTGGTAGTTCAGACTTCGGTTGTAGTCATTGAGAGCAAGGCAAAGAAGCAGATGATGGCGATCATCAACAAGTTAATGTGGTTGGCTTGTGTGCTTGTTTCAGTGGCATTCTTAGCCTTGTCATTTGTTGTAGTAGGCAAAAAGGAAACATGGCTTGCAATTGGAGTGACAATTATAGGAACAAGTATAATGGCCACAACTTTAGGCACTATGTGTTACTGGGTGATTAGGCATCGGATTGAGGCTTCAAACTTGAGAAGTATACGAAGATCAATGGGGAGCCAGTCACGCTCCCCACTGTCCGTGATGTCAGATTCTGAAATTCTGAACAATGAGTTTAAGAAAATGTACGCAATTTAATAAGGCATTCCAGATCATTTTTTCCCAGTATATGGAGTTACTGATCTTTTGTCCTTTGATAAGTTGGTCACTAATGTGAACTTCAAGTTGACCATAGTTTTATCTACGAGAGGAACCCCTGAGGGCAATAACAGCAAGGGTAGAATATAAATTTAACTTCCATACATAAAAAGGGGAAAGGAAAAATAATAAGCATTTTGAAGCAAATCAAGCAAATGAAGAGCCAGAGAAACTCGAATGTGAGGCATCAATTCTGAATTTATTATCATATTTTGCTGATACAGAAGACAATATAACTTAAGAACAAGAGAAAAGATCGAAGATACTTGGATTTGAGTCCGAAATCTGCCGGATACCGTTTTTTAAGTGTGAACCAATTCAATTAAGTCCTAGGTTCATCTTAACATCTTATTGGTAACAAGTTCTACATCAACTAGCTAGGCAAATTAGGACTGCAGTCTGGACTACTAAAGTAAAGATGATTATCTCCTTTTGCTCTTATTTTCTTTCCTTTTCCCTTTTGAGATGCAGTTCAAATCTTACTGATTTGTAAAGAATATGAACTGAAGAAGACAGCAGATGCCAGAGTCGGCGACGAGCAATAGGAATGAACAAAAAGGAGCATTTACCAGAATATTTTCCCAACTGAAAATGAATAGAGAAAGATAGCAAAGATCTGGAAACTGACCGGTCACTAACAAGAAAAATGTGGACGAATCTTTGATGTTTGAAAATAATGGGAAGCTAGCTAATATACGTTTACTGATTGATGAATTGGGATGGCCCCCATTCAAATGGAGAATTCAGCACATAAGGTTAAATTTTGACAACTCAAATCAAATCATCACAAAAAATAGAGCCAAAGGACAAAAGCCTAAAAGGTCATGCATGGGATGCCTAATCATATAGAGGATCACAGAGATGGATATGGTTGTTTTCTTTTTCTTTTTTCTTTGGCTGAAAGCAGAAGCCGACAACGCATTTGGAAACAGGCTAAACATTGAGTTAAACATTGTGCATTTGGCATTTATAAAACATGTTGAACTGTTGGTTTTTTAGTCCTCATTACAATGATTAAATCATAATTTTTTTTATTTCAAAGTTGATCTCTGTCAATTCATGATAATATTCAATAAGCCTAAGATTCAAATATCAACACTTACAACTTCTTTCCCTGTTCCCCAGACTCCATTATTAAAAAAATAAAAAATAAAAAATTTTGCCAATTTTTTTGATAGGTTATCTCATACACAAAACCCCCAATTTCTTTTAGCTAATGGTTTTGTTAATGAGTGTTCTAACAATGGTTTTTAGAGGTAGCAAGTAATAAACTAACAACATTATTTTACAATGCATTTGAAATCAGCATATTAATAATAAATCAATTTACAATATTTATTAAATGAATGCTATTATAAATAGAGCGCTAACCAATCTTTAAAAAAAAAAAAAGTTAACTTTAGCAGAATACATTGTCAAATGATGTACTTTAAACTAAATATAAGAATAGCTTGGGTTGAAGTTCTGTACCCCAAAAAAAAAAAAAGAAAAAGAAAAAAAAATACTTGGACGAATTTCCCAAAAAATTTAATGGAATAAGAACCGGAATTTTTAAATATCTCCAGTAACTATTTTTATAAATGAAATATTATTAAAAATTTTCAAATAATAAAAAGGAAATTTTAATAATTTCTTTTATTATTATTTTTTAAAACTTGACATCAACATAATAAAAATGGTAACAACCAAAACAAAAAGATAAAAAAGTTCAAAGGGGCCTCTGGGCCTAAATCAAACAAAAGGCCCCAAACCAAACAAAGGAAGTCCAGTAAAGTTTTATTTTCTGTTCTTTTTTTTTATTTTTTTTAAAAAAATCTTATAATGTTCATATGCCAATCCAGATGTATCGCATGCATCTCATATCCATTCATTTCTTTTTGTGATGGCTCTAATTCTAAATATGTACCGTGCCTCTCTTCCCACAAAGTCCGTTATTTTCACGATCTATTCTCTAGTTATATAGCTGTATGCTATAAGGCTGTCATGCATTGGAAGTTTCATTAAGAGGACAGGTCCTGATTGTTAAACGTCAGCAGCACATAATCTTTAGTTATATCATCATTGAAACCTTCATGGGATGATCCCACCGCAATGTTATCATACATTAAATCCCAGGCTTGAATGGCTGGCCTAGAATGCCATGGATGGTACTATTGTAATGCAATAGATTTGGTCATTCATCGGCTTAAAATTGCTCTAAAAAAGAGAAAAGTGGCTACAAATTGCAAACAGATTAACAGAGACATGCTGAAGATTGCTAAATGTTCCGTAAAAAAAAAACACTAATGCATGCAAGTGCAAACTGATGTTCTAATTAATGAGTTACGTACTTGAGCTTTACATAGTGAATGAGAAAAAGAAAACTTTGTTAATGTTGAGGTAAAGCCGGTCTATTTTCCAACAACTCGTAATGGATGACAATGTTATCCTGCAGTCAAAATATAAGGTCAGCATTTCAGCAACTAGAGTCATAAATAATGCCAGTAGGAATCCACTAGTTCCAACCTTGCGCTTCATTTCAAATGAATCAGGATCGAAACAGTGATAAGAACCTCTCTCATACGCGTTTGTCTTAACTAGTGGCTCAACATCGGGAACCCTTATGAACCACGATCGGAGCTCCTTGTGGTAAAACCAGCCTCTATTATAACTGCAAGTAAGAGGTGCTAAATGAAGGTTGGAAAGTAGAAAGCGCATAAAGATTTCGACAGCAGTCAGTAGAGACATACAGTTCATTTGCGGCATATAATTGAGCTTCATCTTTTGGCATGCTGCATTAGAAACGAAGAATTCCAGATGACTAAGAATAAGATCTTAAAATATCCAAATGAGAAGCAATAAATGTTAACATAAACACACCTGTAAAATATATAGAACAATGTGTCCACTGTGAACTTTGAAAAATAACCTTGCTGCATGCACCAAAAGAAATCAGAGTGCCAAGGTAGGAAGAGAAAATTCACTACTTCAGACAGTTGCACAAAGCAGGTAATCAAGGTACGAGAAGTGAAAAACAGCTCACATGTAAAGCAGGTGGTTGCTTAGCATAATAACATTGTGGCACAGTGAACTCTGGGTCACCCTTGGCTGGCTCATCAGACCATGGAGAACCAAAGGCCTTGTGAAGATTTTCCGATGAATTCAAATTCAACCCAAGTGTTGTAAGATCAATTCCGAGAGCAAGAGAAGTAAGATCAGGATCAGTCATCTTTAGTACACTTTGCAAACCAAGTAAACCAAATGGGTCAGGATTAGACTGTGCAGCCTGCATTGATTTCATGCCTGGTTCCCGAAATGACTGATTGACAGCTGATATCTGTTGCAGATGAAACTGGGCCTGGTTTTGGTTTTCGTGATATTGCTGGATGAGCTGGTCATAACCCATACCAGAAACCATACTTGAGGAATTTAGAGGTCTTAGCCCAATCCCAGGTGGTCCACTGGTCTGAGCCGAAGATGAAAGAGGATGTTAAAAGTAATTTTACTTACAATCTAACAAATAAGAAAAAACATAGATGCACAAATAAAATGCACACATGAACAAAGTGTATCGTAAGGAAGTCAAAACAGATTTCTTCAACTTTCAATGGATCCTTCTTTTCACATGCTGCTACAAGAGAAAAGGAAGGGGCCGATGTCACATTCTTCCAGTTTGACCAACTATGAATCTTAATTCAATCCAGCTACTGAAACCCACTTACAAATATGATGTTTCAAATCAGAGTTGTGGATCTCTGCTCCCATGTACCATTAAAGAAAGATGCGGAAAAAAAAAAAGAGCACACTCTATTTCCGTCTACCTCAAAATGACCACTTCATTAAATTTGCAAGAAACCATTTACAGCACTAGATTACTGCACCTGCGAGTGGTAGCTCAAATGTGAAGATGGAAAAATATCTGAGCCATGTAAATGGAGAAGATCTTGGTTGTTTACAGGTGAAAAGGAGATACCACTACTGGCTGATGGAGCATGTTGCTGCTGCTGCTGTGGGCGATGAGATGAATAGGACCCACCCAAGTTAAATCCTGCAGATCTCCCAATCTATGAAAATTGCACACAAGTATTAGAAGAAACTCTCAAAATATGCACATCATGAAGATAACAAAATATACTTCTTTTCTAGAAAACGAAATGGAAATAAATAACTCCGAATAAGTACAAATGCAATTACTTAAATAGTTATATATGAAAAAGAAAACAAAACAGAAATTTTCAATTATGTAAAAGTAAAGACTCACAGAAAAGTGCTGAGATTGCATCATCGACATGGTATTGTCATGAAATTGTTCTTTAGGGTGCAAATCCATTGCATAATCAACATTACCACCTATACAATATATAATAATATGGTCAACGACATAATGGTCTTAAAAACAATAACAACATCATAAGAATGAAAAGTAAGCTATTAAATGAACATCATAAGAATGAAAAGTAAGCTATTAAATGGACTGATAACAGTGCCATGAAAATTCAATAAACAGAAAATAACTACAAAGATCAAAAATTAAAGACAGAAATAACTTAAAGCTGGACTCAAAAAGTGAGAAAGAAATACATCATTTATATCTGTCAACCAGAAAGTAAAATGCATTAAATCAAAACCATATCAAAGTATATCAGTGCACCTTTAAATCCTGGTAAAGCAGGGAAATCTTCATTTTGAATGCTGAACTCTTGGTTTTGTTGAACAATGGAACTAAGACCTTGTTTTCTTAAAGAACCTGCAAGTTTAATTAAAATATTAAAACTTCAGCGGCAGGAAAAAAAGACACATAAAGAATCAGAAGGTCTCTTCTTCAGTTACCCAATTGTCCTTGAGGTCCTCCTGCAGAAGTAGGACGACTTGTCAACCGAGGGAAATCATTATTTATGTCAAAAGGGGAATTGTCATTTGAGTTCACGTCATTCAACATTCCCATAGAGCTAAGATTGTTCACAGCTTGAACATGGCTCTGGGAAAGTGCACCCCCACTAGGATAAGAATTGCCTAACATTGAAATTACCTGAGGAGATCCTGAATACAGAAAGTGTCATTCATGGGAACAACTACCGCAAAATAGTAAATCAACAAGGCATATGTTCTATCATATAGAAGTAACAATCCAAACAACAAAAAATTGAAGCACGCATGCAGGACCAACTAAGAATAAAAATCACAGTAACGCCTAATAATTAGACGTGACTAGCGAACAACCATGAAGAATTTGGCAACAAAGCCGGAAATTTAACAAAAAAAAAAAATGAGAGTGAGAGGTGCTAAGTTAACCACAAAATTCAGGCCATTGTATTGATTTGCACCAAAGGGTAATTACCAGCACAAGTAGACAAAGTCTTCTGTTCAAGCCAACAACAAAATCTAGGGGTAATTGTTCAAGATAACATACCCTGAGGAAGCACGCCACTCATCAACCGATTCTGTCCCTGCATACTTAAACTTCCAGATCCACTATTGGCACTTAAATTCAGTCGAGATGCAAGACCAGGTACAGATAAGCCTACACCAGAGCCTACGCTCCTTCCAATGTTGCCCCCACCAACCATGTTTCCTATAGAACTCGTTATCCTAGGACCTGCATTTCCCAACATTGGGGATACTCCCAATCCTGGAACAACATTGCGGTTACCAATTGCAGCAGAGGTTGGTAGAATCCCAGGTATAGAACCACCAACTCCATTTGTGTTACTACTAAATCCAGGGTTTCCTACAACACTAATACCTCCTCTATTTGTTACTCCTGAATGTCCATGGGAGCTACCATGAGATAACTGCAAAATGGTATCCATAAGATAATGAAGTACATATTACAAGAATGTAAGATTTTAATTTCTTCTTATTATTTTTCATTTTTATGTGTTTTGCTCCTATTGACATGCATGAATGGGGAAGGTAACATATATAACTTCTATTGCAGCAATTATTAAAAGTCACATCAATGTAAGGTAGGAATATTATAAGTACCTGAGAAAAAGCAACGGGGATATTATTTGGTGCAAATCTTCCACCAGAAAGGCTCGCAGTAGGTTGTTGAACCCCAGCAGTTGGAACATTACTTAACGTTGAGTTTCTTGATGTGAATGCACCAGGCATGTTAGGAACATTAAAGCTACCATGAATATTATGCAGGCCCTGAATAGTGCCTGCAAGAACAAACGATAGCATGAGTTCAGACCAACATAGATGAATGGAAATCCAGTAAAATCTATCCACTGGTGTGATGAAAAACAGGGAAGGCTGCACCACACTGACCAGACAAAGATGTCGCAAAAGAACGCCCGCTACTGTCTGGAAGATTCGTTGCTGATCCGTTGATAGAAGACTGCGACCAGATGCACATTACAATTTCCAGTTAATAGATAGGCATGTAATACAGAAATACAAACAATAATCAACCAGGAAAAGAATACGGATAACAGAAATGAATCACATCCAATTTGATTTTAAGTTTCAATTAAAAAGACAATAGACCATAAAAGGAAGAAGTTTTCCAACCATTCCATCATTAATGATCTAGAATTACTACTATTTCAAGCCAACTGACATTTATTGGAGCACCAATGACCTATAATCAAGATATTCGTATTATAAGTTACTAAAAATCAGAAAGGGCATAATTTATTGATATCAAAAAGCAAATATATGTAATCATAGCAGCAACAGAACCCGATATGTTGCATCTATAAACCATGGAAACACATATCTAGTTATCATCTGCTAAAAGAAAAAAGTTCACCTACACAAGCCACATACTTCATTTAGAGAAAAGAAAAATGAGAAGTCCAAAAACAAGTTTAGCGTTCTAAACGATTGCAACTCCAAATAAATTGCTTTCTGTTGAAGTAACAATACATTAAGCAACCCCGACATTTCACAAGTCTCAATTGGTCATGCAAAGAACCATTCCTCGTTAAGAAGCAAAACAGATTTGAGAAGCTGCTACAGCAATTATAGCCTGAAAAGGACAACATAATTGTAAGATGCTAACCCCAGAATAACAAAAAGGGGGTGAGAAGTGTACATTCAGTCGATGCTGAACCAAACCCAATTTTCTTGAAAATTCAGACCCAAAATACTTCTAGAAAATGATGTCCAGGTGAGATTATCAACATCGCATTTGGCTTTATACCACCCTCTTTTGCCACTTTCTACTTATAATGATTGTCCAATTATGCAAAAGATTTTCACCATTTTTGCTCAATTAAATGACAACCAAAGTTTAAAAATTCAAGGAAAATGTTATAATCTAACATGTCTTACAATTTATGGAGTTTTAAAGAAAAGGGAAAGAAAAAACTCTATGGCACAAATTTGAAATCTTTTGGCCTTGAACCTTTCCTCCTTATTGAATTAAGGAAATACTGCATAGTAAGAAAAGACTGGAATCATTAAACAAACCATCCAATTAACATCAACAAAACGAAACCTAATTTATACCAGATATACTGATGCATTACCCTTTAGGCTAAAAGAAAAAAAAAAGGCAAAACAATAAGCAGAAATAATCAGTGTATCCGACTGCGGGTCATCTTAAGAAACTAATCCTCTAATTTCTGTTTAAACAGAAAGTGAGTTGAAAAAAAAAAATAGACATTGAAGATTTTCTGCTGAGCTAGAAATCCTCATTTCCAAGAACTATTTAGGTCAGTTCAGTGGAGCAATTCGACGGTCTCCACATTTTCCAAGGTTTCTCAGCAGCCAAACAGCGAGTTAAAAACACAGCTTCCACTATCCGGTAAAATCATTTCAAAAATATATTCAGGAAAATTTAAAAGATCGGAATTCTAAAAATAATAATAACAATAATAATATTCATCATCTAAATATTCAGTAATAAAAATGAAAACAATAAAATAATAAGGAAAAAAAAAAGAGATGAACTCAGTGCGACTGGAGATCGAACTCACACAGTTCAGGATCGAAACTCGGGAGACAAGCAAGGTAGATTAACAACCGAGAGAGATCTTTAATTTTTCTCTATTTTTTTAATTTTTTTAAGAGAATTTTATGAGCTGAGTCAAAAGAGCGAGGTTTTGCGCTTTTGTTTGGTTCCAATTTTTCAGGTTTGCCCTGAATCAAATGAGCGAAAAGGAAGAAGAAAAGAAAAAATCACGTGTGGCGGACTGGGGAAATGGGAATAAAAAGAAAAATGGTTGCGCTTTGATGATAAGTAAACGGCAGAAGCAACGGGTAATGCTTGCGTGTGGTGACGTTGTTTCATATTGCATAGTCGTCGGCTACTTGACCTTTGGATCTACGGAATTCTTTATTAATCTCGATGAGTTTAGGTGGAACTTGATTTAGGAGATTTCACGGGTTGAGGAAACTTTTATTGGAGGACGGATAAAGACAGATATGCTTCATGTTTCCCACTAAATTTAAAAAATTATCCACAAACTCATTAAATTAGATTTGCACCCCTAGAAAATCTAAAATTTTTTTCTTTGAAATAACTTATGATAGAAATCTTTTGAGAAAAAATTAGATTAACTTAAGAGTTACCTGGTATGTTCGTAAAATATTAAACTCTTAGTTAAATAATTATGATTCAATTAAATAGTTTTAAATATAAAAAAATAAGTCGATGATAATTAAAATGATATTTTTTTTAAACAAAAAACTTTATATGTAATATCTTATTATTAAATTTTATAAATTATAAATTGATTATAAATTTGGAACTTAAAATAATCATGATATTGCAACATTAAAGTTTATAAGGTGCATCAATCAAAACATACTTATGATAATTAAAGTATGTTATATCCTTTTATTCTGTTACTAAGTGTAATCTTATTAAAGAGATAAATATCAAAAGGTAATTAGATAATGATGGTCTCATTTGAGAGATAAATTTGATTAGCGTGTAACCTTTATATTTCTAGAGTTTCAGATCAAGCAACATCAGCACTCATAAAAAATGAATTATTAAAATTCTTTTATTTTCTTTTGTTCTTCATTCATAATATCTTCTACTGACTTAAGCAGCAGAATATCTTTGGAGTTCAACTTTGAGTCTTTCTCATTTTTATTGTTTTGCAAGTTTTTTCGTAATACCTCTTTTATTACATCAATGAAGTATATAATTTTTAAATGATGTTAGAAGAAAATAATGAATCTTATATATAAATATATAAAAATCAAACTTTTTAACCAAAAAAGAGTAATTTGATGCATACTATTGACATGCGGAATATCTTGAAAAATTGTGATCAGCCTTCGATTAGGTGCAACTTTATTTTATTTGATATATTTTTAATTTAAAAAGTAATTAAAAATTAAATTAATTATATTTATTTTTTAATCATTTATCTTTACTATTATAATTGTCTCCATAAATTATTGTAAAATTGAAATGGTCACCTTAAATTTTAATTATTTAATTTTATTCTTAATTGTATAATTTATAGTCAACTAATCATTTAAAAATTTTGAATGGCTCTCCATAATTATATCCATGCTTAGTATAGATAAGCATGATATTCTTATCTCTAATATTAACATGGGTAACTCTAATAAATCAAATTCAAATAATAAACAATAAATAGTTAACAATAATTAGCTTTACAAATATTTCAATTAATTTGCAATAAAAAATCATTCCAAAATCCATATTTAAATATTTCTTTCTTTTTTGACAATCAAATACATTAAACATTCATATTTAAAATCTTAACTATTTTTCATTTTATTCACTATCTTATATAAATATATAAAAGTCAAAACTTTAATAAAAGAATCAAATGTCATGGCATATATTATTGACATGTAAAATGTTTTTTAAAAAAATCATCATGTTTCTTCAGATAAATGAAATTCATTTTATTTGAATTAATTTTAAAAAACTAAATTAATTACATTTATTTTATTGTTATTTACCTTAAATCACACTCAATTAATTTCATATATAATGTATTCTATGTAATAATGTCTTTGATTTGATATCTTTGTAATTTAAATATTAATATTACATCTAATATAAATCTTAATAGTTATATAATATTTTTGAGCTTAAATAAATGAAATTCTAATTTTAATGGACAAGGATCTTTCCCACTTTTAAAAATAATAAAGAGATCTATTTTTCTTTTATTACCAAGTTACATCTATATTTGCTAACACAAGGATTGAAAATTGTTCACCTCGCTTTGTCTTTCTTTTAAAACAAAAGAAAATACAATTAAGTTCACATAAAGTAACACTGCTGACTTCTTCTTTCTCTTTATTTCTTGTTTGTTTATGTTTTATTTATTTATTTATTTATTTATTTATTTCTCACCATACCAACAGTTCATCGCGGCATTATTTCTACTTGACATCTTGTTAAAAAGGTTTAAGCGATTAAATAGCCTATAACTAATTGTATTGCTTGATACTTGGAAAATCTCCGCTGTCTTTTTAATAGTGGAGAAGAACCTTTACCGTTCTTTGTGTGAAAAGATACTAATTAAATTAATATTATGTGATAAAATAATTTTACATTCATTTTTATTTTAGAATATATGCGTTGTATTTTTATAGGTTAAAAGATAAAAAAAAATTCAAGTGTATTTATTAAATTATAGTTTGACATAAAAGTCAAATGTGCATATTAAATTATCATGTTTATAAATATCTTATAATTAATTTATTCATTCGTGCATAATAAAGTTTTAAAATGACTTAAAACTTTAATTTTTTTTATTTTAACATATTTTTAATAATATTGATCATTTTATAAAATACATAATATTTTACAGTAAGTTAAACAAAATAAAGAAAATAAATTAATATTTGCAGTTCGAAAACAATGACTTGAGTCCGCCAAAGCTGAGCTTGAGGTTAAAAATCCAAAGTCAAGCTTAACGGAAGCGCACTAGGCTCTTTGGTTTGCGAAGGAATCGATAGTGATCTGATGGATGAAATCTTCGAAAATATCGTATCTTTCACTGAAATTTAAAGAAACATTAAGTTCAGTTTCAGCCTTACTTTCTTAAAAGCATGCAGAATATCGAGAGGCTACAACTAAAAGAAAGTGAACATCTGAATGTAATCTTAACTGTAACTCTAATAGCCTATATATTCCGAATCCAAAAATGTATGTCTTTTATCGTGTTAAGTTTTTCTAATTTTAGTAAATTTGACTAGCAATACGTAGACTTGTTAACTAATATATATATTTTTTAATTTATGTGATCAGCCATTAGGTATTAGCTTAAATTAGTCCATCGCCCTTAGGTATTAGCTTAAATTGGTCCATCTACCAGCCTCTCTCAACAACTTTCCTTGATGTGCATATTTTTTATTTAACTTCTAATTAATTAATTAATTAATTATTTTGTATTGAAACCAAAAATATAAATTATTTTGTATTTATTAATTTTTAATATTTTTATGATAAATGGAGTGCACGTAGAGTAAAACCATCATCTGCTTCTTTTAAATAAATTATATGAGATCTTCCACAAAAAGAAAGCTGAATCAAACACACAAATTATAAGCTTTGTGATTAAGTAGTATAGAAGTAATTACTAAAATGTTATAAATATGAAAAGTTGATTGACCTAGACAGCTGCAAAATATCAATTGTCCAAAAATAATTGTGAGGTAAGAAATTTCTAAATTAACATAGAATTTATTTTGGGATCCAGGATGTATTTTTTTTTCCTGGAAACAGCTAAGGTTATATTGAAATTGTTAATCAAATTATTATTGTAGGCATTCAATATGCGAAAGTTATTTACTTATATGTTATATATAATACCTAATGTTTCATTATTATATATATATATATATATTTGAGTTTCTCAGATTTTAAACCTGATTATTAGAATAAAAGAAAATTTCTCTATTCAAATTGCAGTCTTAAAATCTCCATTCAAATTTCATTCCAGTCTTAAAACCTGATTATTATACATATATTTTTGAGTTAATTTTCATATTATTATTGTTTTATTTTTATTGTATTACATGTTAAAATTGTCAAGTGTCTATCCATTTATATATATTTTATCAGTAAAATGAATGCATTAGATCATTAATCAGTGATTAAAAAATGATATTATATGTTAAATGTCTTGTTTAGCATCTTTCTCCTTAGTAAGCTCAAATCGGGGTGAAATTTAACAACTGAAAATAATTAAGAAAAAAACCGATAGTTAATTTCGGGTTTATAAGAAAACAAACAATTACACTAACACATGGGCTATCATAACGAAGAAAATAAAAGAATATATATAAGTAAGAAAAGAGAATCTAACCTTTCTATAAACAAATATAAATGACAGTGTTAATTATGGTGGAATGACGGCAAATATTTGTCAAGCTTATATCAGTCAAAAGTTCTATAAAGAAATAAATAATAAATTAATAAATATAATTAACAATTTAGAAATAGAAATTATGAATAAGCACTGTTATTTTTAATTTAATAATCAATATTTTAAATCATTTCATCTAAATTTTCATCCTTAGTGTGATAATTAAACACGTCATGCACGTCTTATAAATAAAATTTTTTTATTTTATTGTTTCATCTTATTCTCTCGAAAGTTTGAATTAGAAACCTCTAAAGTATTAAAATATAATTTAAATTTTTTATTAATATATATTTTTAAATAATTTAAATTTAAGTTTATTGAATATATATATATATATATATACACACGCACTTAAGCAATGCTCAAGCCTGAAGTTGACATTTTGCATCACTAAATTATATTAATAAAGTTTGAAAAAAATCTTTAGTTAGAGTAAAGAATTTTTATTTCCATTTATGAGTATTAAAAAACGAAATAAATAATAATAATAATAATAATAATAATAATAATAATAAGTTG
>JBBYHO010000008.1:2574350-2598430 GCA_038382025.1 Adansonia gregorii | reverse complement strand
GAAAAAATAGAAGAAAGGTAAAAGAGAGAGAAAACTCTTTGGTTAAAATAATAAAAGGTTTTTAAATTTTATGATTTTATTTAAAATTTTTTTCCTATTTTAGTATATTAAAAAATAAGTCTTTAGTACCTAAATATATTAAGTATTAATTTTTCACTTATACTTAAATAAATTTTTAAATAAATCAATTTTTTAAAATAAAAATTTATTTAAATAAAAATTAAAAAAATAAATTATTACAAAAACTTATTTAAAAAATAAGGAATTTATAAAATTTTTTAATATTTGAGAAAAATCCATTTCATCTACCAGCTTCCATTCCATCAATCACTTCTAGAAGATGTCAACTAGACAAATTTCATATCCCTTTTTTTTTTATTATTTTTAAATTTGACATCAACAGCAGTAAAGAGAAAGGAGGCTTTACTTTCCCCTATCTGTCTACATTAAGAAACCCATAACAGAAAACCTTTCCCCATAAATTTCCCAGCTTTAAATTTGCCCTTATCTTTATATCTATCAATGTTACTGTTTTGTTCTAAATTGTTTAACCAAACCTGAAATTAGACACCGAAAAAGTTAGCTTTTTGTTTTTTTTTTTTAAATTCATTTGTTCTGTTTATTTTCATTTTGTTTCACCACCTTTTGACTCTTTATTTTGCTGTTTAATTTATTCATTTTTGGTTCCCCATTTATTTATTTAATGAACATGAAACAACAATTAAAAAAGATAACAAAAAAAAAAAAAGAATCTAAGAATCTGTCAATATCTGAGGTTGTCACCCAGTTCAAACCAGCATGTGCCTTTGTGAGATTTGTGCAGTCCTATCTGTATTTTTGAAGTGTAATTGAAACGCTGGCAAATTCCCATTGAGCCATAGAGGTGTATAAAGCATTTTATTTTTCGCTTAGGGGGATCCTTTCATCCTCTCTTGGAGTTCAAAGGTTCCATCTTTTCATTTTTGATTCAGATCTCTTGATTTCTTTTTGTTTCATTTCAGCTGCTTTTGTGTCTATCCTGTATAAGAACCTATATTGGAGCTCATATGATATGTCTTGGTGCTAGCTTTGATCTTCCTATTCAGTTCTCTTAATTGATTTTTTATTTCTGTTGTGCTTTTGCTATTAGTCTTTAGTTTTTCCCGTTAGAACCCTGGATTTTCAGCTCCTGTTAAGCAAAAAAAGATTCTGCCTTTCTGGATTTTGGAAAGATGGGTTGTAAGGTATTTGAATTGCTATTCTGGGTTTCTTCAGTCTTGTGTTTGGCATTCTTTGCTAGAGGGTTTACACCGGCAGACAATTACCTTATTGATTGTGGATCACCTACTAATACTACAGTGGGTGATCGAGTTTTCATCGCTGATAACTTAGCCTCAAAGCTCCTTTCTGCACGGGAGAATGTTCTTGGAAACACTTCAAATGCTGTTAACTCCTCTGATGATTCGTCGCGGCTCTATCAAACGGCAAGAATCTTTCCCGGTGTTTCTAAGTACACATTTTCTATCAGCCGAAGTGGAAGACACTGGATTCGCCTTTATTTCTATCCTTTTGTTCATGCTAGTTATAATATGAGTTTGGCAAAGTTTGATGTTTCCACAGAATACCATGTTCTTCTCAGCAGTTTCAGCGTGCAATCTCCTCTTGTCAAAGAGTTCTCTGTTAATGTAACTACCAATAGCCTTGCCATCACATTCAGTCCTTCGGAATATTCATTTGCTTTTATTAATGCCCTAGAAGTTGTTTCAGTCCCTGACGAGCTGATCCCAGACACCGCCCCTTCTGTTGAATCCTCCGTGGGACTCCAAGGCCTGATGTGGCAGGCACTAGAGACCGTTGCTAGGGTGAACATGGGGGGACCTACAGTCTCCTTTGAGAACGATACTCTTTGGCGAAAATGGGTGCCTGGTCAGCGTTTTCTTGTAGGAAAAAATCTTGCCGTAAGTGTATCAAATACTGGAGCTGTCAAGTATGTAGACGGTGGGTCAACACCGGAGATTGCTCCGAATTCCGTCTATGGTACTTGTACCAGGATGAACTCCTTGAATGATTCCAATAGCAACTTCAATGTAACCTGGGAATTTGATGTGGATCCAGGATTTCAGTACCTTGTTAGGTTTCACTTTTGTGATATTGTCAGTGAAGCTCTTAACCAGCTGTATTTCAATGTTTTCATCGACTCCTCAATGATTGTTCAAGACCTTGATCTGAGTAGTTTGTTTAACGTTTTGGCTGCTGCATATTACATGGATTTTGTCACAGAGTCACTGACTAGTAATAAGCTTAGAGTAAGCATTGGCCCATCTAATATACATGGTACTTACCCGAATGCCATACTCAATGGGCTGGAAATCATGAAAATGAACAATTCTGATGGCAGCCTTACTGGTTTGGGAACTTTCAGTACTTCTGGTTCAAGTTCAAAAAAGAATATTGGTGCTATAGCAGGTGCGAGTGTTGGGGTGGCTTCTGGAGTGCTGTTGGCAGGAGTTCTCTTTATGTTTTGTAGAAAAAGAAGACGACTGTCACGCCAGAGGCAATCGAAGACATGGATTCCTTTTTCAGTTAATGGAGGAACTTCTCACACTATGGGGAGCAAATACTCTAAAGGAACAACTGCTAGTCTTATTTCTAATGCGAGCTATCACATTCCATTTCTGGCTGTTCAAGAGGCCACAAACAACTTTGACGAAAGTCGGGTTATTGGGATCGGAGGTTTTGGTAAGGTGTACAAGGGAGAACTGAGTGATGGTACCAAAGTTGCTGTTAAAAGGGGAAATCCACAGTCTCAACAAGGACTCGCCGAGTTCCAGACTGAAATTGAGATGCTATCCCAGTTCCGTCACCGCCATTTGGTTTCTTTGATAGGTTTTTGTGATGAAAAGAATGAGATGATCTTGATTTATGAATATATGGCGAATGGGACGCTCAAGGGTCATCTCTATGGCTCAGGCCATCCAAGTTTAAGTTGGAAACAAAGGCTTGAAATATGCATTGGAGCAGCTAGAGGACTCCACTACCTTCACACAGGTTATGCAAAAGCAGTTATTCATCGTGATGTGAAGTCAGCGAATATCTTACTTGATGAGAATCTCATGGCCAAAGTTGCTGATTTTGGGCTGTCAAAGAAAGGTCCTGAAATTGATCAGACCCATGTCAGTACAGCAGTGAAAGGAAGTTTTGGATACCTGGATCCAGAATATTTCAGAAGGCAACAACTGACAGAGAAATCCGATGTATATTCATTTGGAGTGGTTTTGTTTGAAGTTCTTTGTGCAAGACCGGTAATAGATCCCACTCTTCCAAGGGAAATGGTAAATCTAGCTGAATGGGCAATGAAATGGCAGAAGAGAGGACAGTTGGAGCAAATAATTGATCCTAATCTCGAAGGAAAGATTAGGCCTGATTCTCTAAGAAAGTTTGGAGAAACTGCTGAGAAGTGTTTAGCTGATTTTGGTGTCGACAGGCCCTCCATGGGAGATGTCTTATGGAACCTAGAGTATGCTCTTCAACTTCAGGAGGCTGTTGTTCAAGGCGATCCTGAAGAAAACAGTACAAACATGATCGGCGAGCTTTCTCCGCAAATCAATAATTTCAGCGAGCTTGATCCCACCACTTCTGCCCAGTTTGTGACGTCAAGTGTGGATGACCTCTCGGGTGTTTCAATTAGTAGAGTGTTCTCACAGCTGTTGAAGTCCGAAGGCAGGTGATTTGAATGAGACTGAAAGTCCTACGAATCAATCTTCTCTTTTGACAATGCTTACATGGTTTCATCTGATCCACCACAGCTTGCCACATCCAAGTATATAAGATGTCTTTCTTTATTTTGTTTAAAAAGGTGGGATTATTCAAATTCCTTTGTTTTTTCATTGTTACTGGTAGTTTGTCAGCTTGTCATAGTATGCCAATGTGGTTTCTTTGGTTAGTCATCGCTCGTTCGAAGAACCAGAGGGAAGCAGTGCCCATTCTGCGGACACAGCTGCCGAAAACCATCGTTCTTCTAAAATGTTACTGCATAAAGTATTGTGAACTCTTTCATGTACAGCTAGGTTGTGGGGGTTTCTCAGTGAGCTTTAGGAAGTTGGCAAAGACGTTTCAATTTAATTTTGTTTCTTTTTCATGTAGCTTATTTGTTTCAATGCCTATAACTTAATTTGCTATAAGGTACATTTATGTGAAAACAAAATGTTGAAATCAGGGACACACAAATTGTGGACTATGTATAATTGTACGGACATAAATAAATTGGCTTGTCAATGTAGATTGTATAAAACCACGAACACAAGTAGTTTCAAGGCGTATATCTATATCATTATTTGTAAGGTTTTATTCGCTCCCATTGCTAGTGTGCAAAAGAGTTTTTGGTGTATAAACCTCAAAGATGCAACGAAATCCAATGACTGACTATGTATGGCACTGATGAAAACAGTTCATTGGGCATCGAGCAGTATATTACAAAATTAACAAAACTTAGATAAAAATTTTGTGCATTAAGTTTTTATGGAAGAAATTCGAAAGAATTTAACTATGGGGGAGAATAAGATTGAAAAGTTTCAGTAGCATTTTTTTTGTCTGAAAGTACATGTCTGTACAAATATATTTATTAAAATAAATGTGTTTGTTTAGAATAATCAGTTAAAAATTCTTGGAGACATGTTTAACGGTTTCAATAAGTGATTGACGTGTAATTATTTTCAAATTGATTCTTTTCTTGATTCCCCCCACTCCAACACTTTCCACAGTCCTGGTGTAATTTATCGGTTTATCTTTGATGCATCAACATGAACACCGGATTAGATAAAATTGTTCTACCCGGTTGTTGCATAATCACCCAATGACCTGCTAAGTGAGAAATGCATGATTTGTTATATTTATAATAATATCTTTGTATTAAATGATGTAATCAATAACTAGTTTGATAGTCTCAATGCATTGGAACAGGATGTTTTCCTAATCTGATTATCTTAAAAGCATGCTCTTGGGCACTTGTTAGCAAAACCTTTTGTTTTATTGAAGGACAAAGTTGACGCAAATCAATGAGAGAATCAGGGAGTCCATGCTTATTTTTTTTAATGAATCTTCTCTTGTCCTTGAATTTCATCTAACTTGATTAATTCCATTTCCAGTTGTTTTATTCCGCAAAAGCTGTTGTGCCATTGCCTTTTCTGTAACATTTGCAGTTGTCTGATGTTATCAAACTACCATGATTGTGAATAATGAATTCAACAGTTGAAGCACAACTTTGCAGGCAATTACATTTATATCATGCATGATACACAATTAATTAAATTATGACAAAAATTTTGAATCTCAAATATAAGTTTTTAAGTAGGATTAAGAAGCAAGCGATGAAATTCATTCTTCTTCGTAATAATATCTGAACTGTATCTGTTCACTACAATAATTACCGAGCTTCCAGGCTATGGCATGTGGGACAAAGCCAAAAACCAGAGTTTGAGTTATCAAATAATGAAATTTTTTGCTTTGGGAATTTGCTGATAAATTTCATACTTGTGTTGGAAGGATCTGAAGTACTGATACCTACTCGTACAAGTGATATGAGATTTCTCGTATTGAAAGAATGAACATTATAATCATATTAAAAGCAACACCACTAAAAACATTATTGTACCAGAATTAAAAGGGAAATGAGGTGTGTTTTTCAGTAAATGGGCCAGTTGGTGTATTTGCTACAATCATCGCTTTAGAATAATTAATTCCACTAAAACCCTTTTTAATTCATTACCCATTATTACGCACTACAGAACATATTTCAGCTCCAGCAACGAATGAGGCGGGGGTGCATGAATGCACATGTGCCAAATTTGCCATCAATTTTCATGGATCCAGCCCAATCTTGGGACTAGAATACACTGGAAACTCGCAAAATCAGGACGAAAGCCTTTGAAACAAGAGAACAGCTGACAGAATATATACATCTTAAAATTTATATAATATAAATAATTAATTTATTAAATTTTATAAAAATAAAAATGATTGTAAATACGTTAATAATTGGACCGAATATATGATTGTCAAGTTTATTAGCAGTTTTTTAAAGTATATATATATATATATATCCACATCAACCATTCACCCATCAGGTTTTGTTCCATTTTCCGCCCCATTTTTCCTGTTTCAGACCACACAAAGGTAACCAACCACCTGATCAGATGTAGATAACAGATTTACCATAGGATTAATGCAAACCAGACATTTTCTTTTGAGGTTTGATGACTTAACAATTATTTTGATATTAAAATGAAAATAAGTACCCAATTTTTGGAGCGGTTTCTTTTGGCTCAGGTGGCACCATCCTCAGGTTTTATGCCCGGAGCTGACCAGCAATCAACTATATCTTCTTTCTCTTTTCATCCATTTTCCTTTTTCTCAGGAAATATTGTTTTCAAACAGTCTACCTACTCTCCCATCACCATAAGAAATTGCAATTATGTCGCTGTCATCATAGTATCTACTATATTTCTTTTTTATAGCATGTCCCACATTACTGGGAATTTAAGATAGACCACGGAAAAAAAAGAAAAGGAAGAAGGTTATGCCATTGGCAATCCATGGAGAATTTATGATAACTAATCTGTTCTTTATGCAATTAATTTGAATATTATATACTATTAGTTTACCTACATTAGTCTACAGCTCTTGACACTAAATTTCAGCTTGCTTATAACTCAAGCAACTTCAAACGTTAGCAAGAAATCCCCAAAATTGTTAGCTCATTATGATAACAATCCAAGTGATGATCTAGTATCGTATATCATTAATTGTGTGGCCTAAGCACTGATTACTTCCTGGTATCATGTAGACCTTGTAATGTTGGGCACAACACAAACATGATAAAAAAAAATAACTAAAACATTACACAAAATATGAAAAAATAATAAGAACATGATATCAAATACAAGATTATAATGCTCAAAAATAACACGAACATGGCATATACATATGAATTGTCACGTTTCCAATTAAGCACAAAATACAGACTAAAAAAAATATAAAATTTCGTAGTCGATTAACCCAAGAAAACTTGCTTTATGAGTACCATACTCATTTTTGGTCCCTTTTACACTAAAAGTAGTTTTCATAATTGTTATAGCATGATTGATCCTCAAAAACCTCTTTTGCTTCTTTGCTTTTGGATTACTTCTCCTATTCATAATACTCCCCAAGAGGTGGTGACCCTTTCTTCCCATCCCTTTCAGGAGATGAAATAGTCAAAGAAACCCAGAAAGTAAGTTCAGAATTTAAAACTCCATGCCCAACTAAGCTTATATATATATATATATATATTCTTATTTTGTTTTTACATACATGAATGTCTTGAACCCATATATTTTAATTAATAACCCTACATTTTTTTAGTTCAAATAGATTTAAGGGCATGCTTGAAGTGATAATAATAGTTGATTTGTTCTATGCACTTTGCCTTATTTCTAAAAGCAATGTTCGAGCTAGCAGCCCTTGAATCCTGATTCTCAAGTGACTCACACAAGCAAGGGCTGTTAACTGACCTGATCATAGTCCAAAATCTTAGTTCTCAAGTGACCTGTTCTAGCTAGCGGCCCTTGAACTGCAGTTATGATATGATGAAAACTTATAAGGCTACAAGGGGAAAAACAAGTTATGGAGTACCATTTTTGTTTTTTTTTTTTTTAAGTTTAGTGAAACCCATCATTTAATTTGAAAAAATGGCCAAAAAACAGAATCACTAATCATAAAAGCGTCGAGACAAACAAGAAATTCGAACTGGCTTTAGCTTGTATGTATCTGCCTGCTGTGCTTAGCCTTGGCTTGACAAATGTGATCTGAAATAGACAGACTTCAAACATTCAATAGTTAAAGAGTTTTAAAATGGTGGAAATGAATGAATTTTACATATGATGATTTCCTTTTAGCCAAATATATTAGCATACAGCGGTAAAGCCAATCCTTGATAATGCTGTCAGCACTTTAACCATTAACATATCCTGATAACATCACTCCATATCCATTAACAAAGAGAAATTTCAAAGATTTGAAGAGAAAAAAAGGCCTCAAACAAATAAAAACTTAATGCGATTAGAAATTTATTTAAAAACAAGAAAAAAAAGAAGCCCTGAAGACTGAAACTGATAAAAAATGTTCAACCCCCATGATCAGCAACATCAATCTTGGTGGTGCAGAACAACAGCTTGCGAAACATGGCCAACAGGGCGGCAAAAGATACCTGTTCGGCCCTTCTGAGCGCCACACACTTCTTCCTGGCAACAGTTTTGGACTTCTTTTTACATCTAGGCCTCTTCACCTTTTCCTTCTTAACTATGCCAAAACATTTTGGCTTTTCAGGCTCAGTTTGATCATTCCTATGAAACGTGTAGCTCCTCAGGTACATTTGCCTACATGAAATGCTATCAACAACCGTGGGACATCCATGGCCGCTCTTGCTGTGCCCGGCAGTGGTCAATGACCTGACAAACTCAGCATCTGATTCCGGCCACTTGTAGAGGTTCACATAGGTTGGCCTGATTGGGACCCTGGTGTCATTGATGCAGGTTGAAATACAGGTTGACGCCATTCGATGTAGGAATCAGGGGTTCAATTTTCAATTGATAAATATGGATAACTTCCTGGTTTTCGGTTTACAGAAATAGTAAAAGTCTGCTTCAATTGAAAGACAATGAAGAGAGATTGAGAGAGATATTCCGACAGGGGGAAGTTTATATTATTATTTTTATGTGAAAAATGCAATGATTTGGCATTGTTTGGTGAGTGTATGCATGACGAAAACGATTTGTCATTTCAGGTCCATGTAATTATTAATTTCTAGCTATTTCTATATTCTGCCAGGTACCATGCTGAAAAACCAAGTAATTTTCTTAGTCGTCATTAACAACCTAGTGCCATTTGATTGTTCTATCTTGGTAAACCAGTATACAAATACGACAGAATCTTCCTTATTTGATTGTTCTCTAACATTTTTGAAATTTTAGAGACGTTTTTAGGCATATTAAACTAGAATTATAAGTCATTGCCCTCTAAAATTTGCATTTTTAGTAAAGATTTTAACAGTAATAGCAATAGTAAAAGGAAGGAGGAGATGAATATCTTTTGCCAAACGAGTCAAAGAGATGAATTAATGGTGGATTCCATTTAGATAGAGTGACCATTAAAGGGTTGAAACAAGAACTATGTTATACCTTTTGAGGCCCTTGACTGATATTGAGAACAAGCAACTGCAATCCAATATAAGAAAGAATGTAGATGAAGATTGGATTGAGGTCGAGGGCAGTCCTTCTAGTTTCAGGCACCAGGCTTAGCTGCTGCTGCCGTTAGCAATGAATTTATAGCTGAGATTCTGACTTATTGGAACTTGGGAATGTAACTTCGGGCCTGAAAAAAAAAAATTAGAAATGTTTATTCTATGTCGAAGTTTCAATCTAGCTCTAATCAAAATAAAATAGTGCGACAAATTGACAAATTAACAAAGATATGCTAAAACTTTGTTCGAAATTAGTTAGAAAAGCATCAACTTAGATGAACATATAAAGTTAAGCTAATATTGATAGCCAGTCTCACTTAAAAAAGATGAGAGAAGTAATAAAAAATGAACAGAAAAGACCCAGAAAAGATAAAAGGCAATGTGGGTTTTTCTATATGTTCCTAGAACGTGCAAAATATAGAGCCCAAATTCGTTCTAGATGGATATTGGGCACCATCCACTCTATTTTGCCCAAAATAATATTGAATTCCATTGAACATTTTGTGGGGTTCATCTGAAAACATAGGCTCGTGAACAAGATATCTAGAAAAGTATATAGTCCACGAATGTGGAGGCCCTTGGGGGCATTCGGCTTGGCCTTGTCATCAAGTGAACTAATCTGTTTGACAAAACAAGCCAGACAACATGGCAATTTCCAACCAATTTAGCTTTACTGTTTGGTCCCATATTTGCCCTCCATCCCATTCATACAATTTTCCAATCAAAAAAGGAAACCTATTTCTTGGCGACTAAGTAAACTTGGAATTCGTGGAGTCATGATTCGGGGAGATTGGTTTTCAGCCTTTTTTTCCCGGCAGGTTCCAATGGACTATAATCGAGTTGAATGCTGACTGCGTTGGAGAAAATATGCAGCCTTTTCAGACATCCAATCTGGCATTTGATTGTTTCTTCAGAAAGATATCAGACTAGAAACAGGCCGTGACACTAAAAAAAGTCATTGATGATAGGTTTAGAGAACAACTTGAGCCTAGTTTACACTATAAAAAGACCGTATCGCTTGACTTTGAGAGTTTAAGTGCGCACGACTGCAACTCGAGTGAATCCAGTACTTGCAGCATGCATCAATGTATAAGAAACTTCCCAAGAATCTACAAAAGAAGTTTTAACAGAATTTATTGAGAATATATACACACACACACACGCACACATTTTCACAGCAATTACAAATGCAAAAAAAACAATCTATCGACTCTGGCGGTCAATAATTGAAGGGTAGATGCCCCGCAACATAATAGTTGATCCTAATAACATAGTGCTCACATTCATGGGTATGAAAGATCAACATAGAATATTGTAGGGTCATTCTTTCATCAGTCCTTGTCCCACCTCCAATAGTCATGTCTTTTTCTTTTTCTGAAATTGTCATAAAATGCTTGCGGTTTAGCCATAAAGACATGGGCAATGGACTTTTCTTTTCCCTGGATTCAATGCAACTTAGTAAATAATAAAATAACCACGAAGGCCAAGAATAATAATGGGCATGATCGAGAGTTTCAATAAATACCAATTAAAGATTATTGCATTATTATCGCAAATTTTTAATTAATGTTTTAGTGATATACAAAAGGGCAAAATATAATCAATATACTATTTTCTAAAATGCCAAATACTTATAACTAGGTAGCAGCAAAAACAGTTGATCTATAATGAAAAATCACTTGGAAACTCAACTTACCTATCACATCTCAAAACTCATTTAAACCAAACTTGACTTGTCTGTGTAGTCTTGATACCCAAAAAAATTAGTCATTGTCATCCTTAACCAAATTCATGATAGTTTTCAAGCATTGGAAAAACTTTGGAAAGTAGAAAAAAAAAAAAAACCTTTTCTTTTTGCAAATATCCACAGAAACCCTACTCAACGATGCCATCTTTATTCCACACGCAAACACCAAAAAGAATTAACTTAAAATGGTTACAAATATAAAGAGAGGTATTGAAGTATGAACTTATGAATAGCAAGGAAAGGTGTAGGAAATTTCTTAGGCATGAACTAAATACAAGTACTTGGAGAAGAAATAAATTTTCTTAAGCAATAATTAAATACTGGTACTTGAGAAGAAATAAATTAGGGTCCATTGAACTTCCGTTGGTTAAGTTTAATCATCATTTTAAGAAATTTTTTATTAAATTTTTAAAATTAATTAGTATTTTTATATATAAAACACTTTTAACTATAACCTTTCTCATAAATTATAACAGTTTACACCTTTACCAAAGTGGAGATTCAGTGTTGGAGGGTGACAACCATTCAAAGCCAAAAGGTCACCTTGCTCTCTAATTGCTTCCCAGTTCCCATGCGGGAAAAGCGATCATTTTATGTAGGCCCACCATGACCTTTTAACACATGGCCATCCCCTATCAGTTAAATCAATTTTGAATGAGGTTTCTTAGCCGTTGAATCGCTCTTTGTAAGGTCTCTATAAATAACGTCTCTGTCTCTTTATTTATTGGACTGTCAATAAGAACTTTTTTTTTTAAGCCCCATTGGGAAGATATTAACTCCAAAATTCTGGTAAGCAAATCTACTTCTTCATTGCCTTTTGATTAACTAATTTTTACTCTTGTTTGGTTGCTGAGAAATTTAGTGAAAGGAATTAATTTTGGATGCAGGGAGGGGGAAATGTTTCTTGATTAGTGTATTTTTCTGGGATTTGATTTCTAATGTGTAAATATGTAAAAATGTGAGTTTTTAGCTCAGACTAAGAACTATAGCCATTTTGAGAAAAAAGGGTATTCTTTTTTTATCGCTTTCTTTTTATCTCAGTGAGCAAAATGATTGGCTGTGTTTAATTATTAGTGGGTTTTTGTTTAATTTACTTTGTAGATCATGATCTTTCGATAAATTTCATTGGTTTCAGTTCCAGTATTGAAGAAAGTAGATAAAGTTTCAGCTTTTATCAGCTATTTTGATACTTCTACAACTACTTGAAGAACTTTTCTCTCTTGCATTGAATTTCAATGGGGAGAGGAGAGGAAGACTATGGGAAGAGAAAAAATGCCAGTGCTGCCTCTTCCAAGCAAGAAGCTTTTCCGGCTTGGGCGAGAGATGTGAAACAATGTGAAGAGAAGCACCAAGTGAACAAAGAATTAGGATTATCAAGTGCTGAAATTGAAAAAAGGAGGCAGATTTATGGATGGAACGAGTTAGAAAAACATGAGAGCACGTCAATATTTAAACTGATTTTGGATCAATTTAATGACACATTAGTTAGGATATTATTGGTTGCTGCAATTGTATCATTTGTTTTAGCTTGGTATGATGGTGAAGAAGGAGGGGAGGTGGAGATAACAGCTTTTGTTGAGCCACTTGTTATTTCTTGATCTTGATAGTGAACGCCATTGTTGGAATATGGCAAGAAAGTAATGCAGAAAAAGCATTGGAGGCTTTGAAGGAAATTCAATCGGAGCATGCAACTGTAGTTCGAGATGGTAAGAAGGTCACAAATATGCCTGCAAAGGAACTTGTCCCAGGAGATATTGTGGAGTTGAGAGTTGGTGATAAGGTACCTGCAGATATGCGGGTTTTGAGTTTGATAAGCTCAACCGTAAGAGTTAAACAGGGGTCATTGACTGGAGAGAGTGAAGCTGTGAGCAAGACTTCGAAGGTTGTTCCTGAGAATTCAGATATTCAAGGGAAGAAATGTATGGTTTTTTCTGGAACAACTATAGTCAATGGAAACTGTATTTGCTTGGTCACCGAGATAGCCATGCATACAGAGATTGGAAAGATGCATTCACAGATTCATGAAGCATCACAGAACGAGGAAGATACCCCATTAAAGAAAATGTTGAATGAGTTTGGAGAGGTTTTAACTATGATAATTGGACTGATTTGTGTGCTGGTTTGGCTTATTAATGTGAAATACTTTCTTTCTTGGGAATAAGTTGATGGTTGGCCAAGAAACTTTAAGTTCTCATTTGAGAAGTGCACATATTACTTTGAAATTGCTGTGGCATTGGCTGTTGCAGCAATTCCAGAAGGTTTGCCGGCAGTTGTTACAACATGTTTGGCATTGGGAACCCGAAAGATGGCTCAAAAGAATGCACTTGTCCGGAAGCTGCCTAGTGTGGAGACTCTTGGTTGCCCAACTGTTATCTGTTCTGATAAGACAGGAACTTTGACTACCAATCAGATGGCTGTTTCAAAGCTTGTTGCTATAGGTTCAAGGCCTGCCACTTTGCGACCATTTGATGTGGAAGGGACTACATATGATCCTTTTGATGGGAAAATAGGAGGCTGGCCTGTTGATCAAATGGATGCAAATCTTGAAATGATTGCTAAGATTTCTGCTGTTTGCAACGATGCTGGTGTTGAGCAATCTGGGAATCATTACGTTGCCACTGGAATGCCTACAGAGGCAGCACTAAAGGTGAAAAACTTCATTTCTAAATTGGAACCCTTTTAGTTTGTCTATACCGCATCTGTTTGAATAAACCCATGCTAACATGAAGCCAGAGCCAAAGCAAAAACTGAACTTTGAGCCTTTTTTAGTAGCATATTTTGAATATAAATTATGTTCTTCAAAGGAAAAGAGCAGAAGCATTAAATCTCAGCATCAACAATTCCATTGTTTCTATTTACTGCAGCAGAAGATCGCTGCTGTATGCCATCTTATACGCACAGCTTGTTTGCCCATGCAATTTGCAATGTGCTTTCCAAATTTTCTGAGTGTAAATATTCTGTATATATGAAAGTTCATGTTGCATGGTTTTCCCGCACTGAGACATTCCTCTTTTATTCTTTTTCATTCCAGGTTCTGGTTGAGAATATGGGATTTCCTGAACGGTATGGTTCCTCTTCAGGTCATGGGGATCCTCAGCGTATGTTAGCTGGTTTCTTTCCTATAATTGTATCATTCCTTAGGTGACTATTTCTAGATCTTACTGAGCTTTCTCTTTTATTTTATTATGTTACACAAGGCTGTTGTCATCTGTGGAACAAAATGGAGCAAAGGATTGCAACACTTGAGTTTGACCATGATCGAAAGTCCATGGGAGTTATTGTGAATTCCAGCTCAGGATGCAAGTCGTTGCTAGTAAAGGTTTATTCATCTCTCTTTGCCTTGTAACATGAACTGATCACTTGTTGATTTGTTAATGGTGCTAATGTGTTCTCTTCCAATTTCTTTTTTCCTTTTTTTTTTCCTATTGGTGCTGGTAGACTTTATCATGATGCTTGCTACTGGTTTAAAGTTCATTTGCACATCCTTTGCTTTTGTCACTCTAATTGTGAATGCTTAATGTTGCAGGGTGCCGTAGAGAATTTGTTGGAGAGAAGGTCTTTTATCCAGCTACTTGATGGCTCTATCGTAGAACTAGATCAATATTCAAGGGATCTTATTTTACAGAGTCTTCGTGAAATGTCATCAGGTGCATTGTGATGCCTTGGTTTCGCATATAAGGAGGAGCTTTTTGAGTTTGCAACTTACAATGCTGATGAAGATCATCCAGCTCATCATCTTTTGCTTAATCCATCCAAATATTCTTCAATTGAGAGCAAACTTATTTTTGTTGGTTTAGTTGGGCTAAGGGTAGGTTGCTTCTGTTTCTATTTGTATTTTTTTTGTTTTCTTACTGCTGTCCAACCTTTTGCTGAACCACTTGAACAAAACAATGAAGGATCCTCCTCGGAAAGAGGTTCGTCAAGCAATTGAAGACTGCAAGGTAGCTGGGATTCGTGTTGTGGTCATTACAGGAGACAACAAGAACACAGCAGAAGCTATTTGTCGCGAAATCAGTGTATTTGGATCTTATGAAGATATCAGTTCAAGGAGCTTAACTGGAAAGGAGTTTATGGATCATCCTGATCAGAAAAATCACCTGAGACAAACTGGTGGTCTCTTATTTTCTCGGGCTGAACCAAAGCACAGGCAGGAAATAGTGAGGTTGCTGAAGGAGGATGGTGAAGTGGTTGCAATGACTGGGGATGGAGTTAATGATGCTCCGGCCTTGAAGTTGGCTGACATTGGAGTAGCAATGGGCATTGCTGGGACAGAGGTATCCACCATCCATCTCCGCATATTTATTTTGTATAATTTGGTGGATGACATCATGGTGTCAATATGATTACTTGCATCTCTTCATGTGTCATTTAGTTTTATGCTTGCATGCCCTGTTTTGCTACTGTACATTGTCGGCTCTCCTTTGCGAAGTATCGTTTTGCTATTCAGAACGACCCATTATTGAATGCATATGCGGTATGTGTAGTTGTGCTGCAGTTTATTCAGAATGCTTTAAGGAGTTATAGCTAATTGGCTATACCACTGTATCCTTGCATTATGTTCACATAAAGTTAATAGTTATTCTATTTTTATTTTTCATTAGGATTTCATCTTATAGCCTTGGAAATCTTAGCATACTTCTTTGCCTACCATCAGGCTATTACAGTAGAATTCTACATCCTGGAACCTAGTATGCCAGTCTAATTTGTTCATGAATGCGTTATATACTTATGTTCTTACTCCATCCTCTCTCTCTTCCTCATTCACTGCTTGATTCTTTTCAGGTTGCAAAGGAGGCCTCTGACATGGTGTTAGCAGATGATAACTTCAGAACTATAGTTGCCGCAGTTGGTGAGGGCAGATCCATTTACAACAATATGAAGGCTTTTATAAGGCTGTTATGTTTTTTCAGATGTATGACTTGAAAATGAACTGGCAGTGTTGTTGCATATCTTAATGTTTTATGCTGCTGATTTTACTGAAATGTAACAAATTCCATAGAACGCGCCCTCTTAATGGCAAAGCTGGACTCATTCAAGCTAGAATCTAGCTCAACGAAGCACAGTTCCAAAATTTTTGGTCAACATGGATTAGTTTTGAATTTGCTACATAAAACATTTTTCTTCTTATAAATTGCAGGTACATGATCTCCTCCAATATTGGTGAGGTTGCATCTATATTTTTGACAGCTGCTTTGGGTATCCCAGAAAGCATGATCCCTGTTCAGCTTCTCTGGGTTAATCTTGTTACTGATGGACCTCCGGGAACTGCTCTAGGGTTCAATCCCCCAGACAAAGATAGAATGAAGAAGCCTCCCAGAAGAAGCGACGATTCATTAATCACTGCTTGGATCTTATTCCGCTACCTGGTAATCGTTCATTTGCTCCTTCGTTTCTCGAACAAAGATTAGTAGGAAAGTACATTGTTCTTGTTGTTGACTACTTAATGTTGAATTACCAAAGATTTGAGCTAACTTGCTTCCTTCATTGATGCAGGTGATTGGGTTCTACGTCGGCATAGCCACAGTTGGGGTATTTGTTATATGGTACACGCACCATGCTTTCCTGGGCATTGATCTGAGCGGAGATGGCCATAGTCTCGTTACTTACTCCCAACTTGCCAACTGGGGTCAATGCTCTTCCTGGGAAAATTTCTCCGTGTCACCATTCACGGCAGGTTCCCAAGTATTCGAATTCGATATAAACCCCTGTGATTACTTTCAGTCAGGGAAAATCAAAGCATCAACTCTTTCCCTCTCGGTCTTGGTCGCCATTGAAATGTTCAATTCCCTTAACGCCCTCTCTGAAGATGGAAGCTAACTGACAATGCCTCCTTGGGTCAATCCATGGCTCCTTTTTGCCATGTCAGTCTCCTTTGGGCTTCACTTCTTGATTCTCTGCGTGCCATTCCTTGCTCAGATATTTGGGATTGTTCCCCTCGGCCTCAACGAATGGCTCCTGGTAATGGCGGTTGCTTTTACGGTCATTCTAATTGATGAGATTCTCAAATTCATTGGAAGATGTACGACCGGGTTGCGGTACTCTTCTGCAAAAAAATCGTCAAAGCATAAAGCCGACTAATTATACAGTAACTGTAAGACCATTTAGAGGAGCAAAGGTCAAAACTTTCATAAACGTTTTCAGCTGATTTTGATCCTCACTAAACTTACCTTTAACTTCAATTTCTTTTTCCAATTTCTTCTTCAAGCCACATAAACTAGAAAAGCTGTACGTATAAAATAAATTAAACATTAAAATTAACAACATAAATGTCAAATTTCATTAAAACCTGCAATTCGAAGCACGAATCACAAATCACAATGGTAAACAGTAATTAAAACCCCTAAACCCTAATCCTAATACTAAGTTAAAACATTCTTGACAGCAAGACTTCAAATTCCCTCCCAAAACCACCATCCTCAAAGCGAATTCCTAAATCTTTTAACCACCAAATCCATACAAAGTCCTGCCCTGCCTCTTCAGAGCATAAACTACATCCATAGCAGTCACAGTCTTTCTCCTCGCATGTTCGGTGTAAGTGACAGCGTCGCGAATCACGTTCTCCAAGAAGATCTTCAGGACACCACGGGTTTCCTCGTAGATTAAGCCGCTGATACGCTTGACTCCTCCCCTACGAGCCAGACGCCGAATTGCTGGCTTCGTGATTCCCTGGATGTTATCGCGGAGGACCTTACGGTGGCGCTTGGCTCCTCCCTTTCCCAGTCCCTTACCACCTTTTCCTCTTCCTGACATCTTGAAAGTTGAACAGTGATCCTAAGATTTTTTTTTTTTTTCTTTTATGATTTGGAAGCTCGGAATGTCAAGAAAAATTGCGGGGTATTTATAGGAATAGTGTGGAGCGTTGGGTCGGGTTGGTGATCCGTGTGATATGAGGGAAAATGAGTCCTGGCCGTTAATAGGTTACAATGGAGGGTTGAGATGAGTATTGCATTGACGCGGATCCTTAACGTGGATAGATTAGCGGTTATTTTGAAGCGCCTTTGTTTTTGTCATTGGCTTTTCATGGCTAACATAAATAAAATCTGATAAATGTGTAGCAGTCAAACTATTCATGAATATTTCATGGTTGGATTTTATATTTACTGGAAATTATTTTTTTTTTAATTTGATAACTTCATATTTAATATTCAAGTAAGGCAATTTTATATTATCAACTATTTTCAAAAATTATTTATAAATAATTCCAATATTACTAAAAACTAAACACAACTTAGATGAAAGTTACGCCAAAATTATTACCTTTTTAATAATTCTTGATTTTGCATGCTAAAATTATAAATAAAAAAAGCTTTGACTATTTAAAATAAATATAAAAGCATGTTAAATATTAGCAAAATATATTTAAATTTTAATATATTTAATTAATTGTATTGTATTTATATACACAACCGACAAAAACAAATTAACATTTGTATTTGAATTTCCATATATAACATGGGCCATTAATGTGAAATCCGAGAGTGCGTTGAAGCTATCAACTCTAAGCCCAAAAAAGGTTATAACAAAAACCACATAAAGCCCAAATTAGGCCCGTTTAATTTTGGCCTGAGCCTCTCGGCTAAGCACTAATGGCAGTCCGGGTCCAGAATTGAGAAGCTTCCAGCAAATCCTGGCTTATCCTGCAATGTCGGTTGCTTTCTATTTGAATCTTTAAACGATTATTCTAGAATTTACTGGGTTCTTCCTTTCCTCGATATGTATACCCAGTTTATTTTCACTCCTTCCCATCATAGGCTTTAATAACCAGCAATTTGATAATTTCTTAAGCATCTTTATAGGTATCCAAACACTCATTTTTGCTTAAAAATGGCAATGATTCCTAACTTTTTCGGTAACCGGCGTAGCCGCAGCAGCATTTTCGACCCATTTTCTTTGGACGTATGGGATCCTTTCAAGGACTTCGATTTCCCGACGATCTCCTCATTCCCTCAACTATCCAGAGAGAACTTGGCTTTTGTCAACACACGTGTGGACTGGAAGGAGACAACGGAGGCACACGTGTTCAAGGCGGACCTTCCGGGGCTGAAGAAAGAGGAAGTTAAGGTGGAGATCGAAGACGACAGGGTGCTAAAAATCAGCGGAGAGAGGAACGTTGAGAAGGAAGACAAGAACGACACGTGGCATCGCGTGGAGAGGAGCAGCGGTAAATTCTCGAGGAGGTTTAGGTTGCCGGAGAATGTGAAAATGGATCATGTCAAGGCTTCTATGGAAAATGGGGTTCTTATTGTCACTGTTCCTAAAGCTGAGATGAACAAACCTGCGATAAAATCCGTTGAAATTTCTGGTTAAAGGTGAGGCATGTAGCATGATGTGTGGACGTCTTTTTTCGTCAGTTATTATTGTTTGATTGGTGTCTCTGTTTTGTTGTGTTTCGAAGGATGTCTGATGTATGGTTGAGTAATGTAAATCTTTTTCTTTAATTAACATGATTTTATGGTTCGGCTCTTTGTTTATAGTCCGTTGAAAGTTCTATATCGCCACCATAATAATCCAAGGAGCTCGAAATATTTTTATTTTGACCCAGTAAACTCCAAAAAAAAAAAAAGAAAAGAATTTGGGGCAGTTGGGAAACTGATTAATGGAGGCCTATTGTCGAGTGTGCCTGAATAAGGATGGGCCTCAATCCGGCCAGATTAAGAATATAGGAAATCCATTTCTCTAGTATGTCTTATATTGCACTTAGGAGTCTGGGCCCAACAGACTTCAAGCTGTGTAAGAAGTTGAAAGGTCATCTAACAACATGATTGGAATCAGGTATTAGTGAGTCGGATCAAAGCCAGATAGACTTGAATGTAATATGATATCAGCGTTGGTCTAATATAAAATGAGTTTTAAATTTTAATTAATTTTGTTTTTATTAAAAAATAGTTAGATTCAATTTTCTTTCATATTGCTTTTAAAAGATTAAAAATTATTTTATTTAACATTTTATAAGTTTTAAAATATAAATAATTTTTTACATATTTATATTATATATTTACGATATAAATTATATAATAAATAAATAATAATTATATATATAATAATTAAAAATAAATTTAATTAAATTTAATTTAAATTTTAAATATTAAAGCTACTATTTGTTTAATCTTTTTTAAGTGAGTTTTATATTTTGGATTTATTTTTTTGTTTAAGCTCCTCAAATCTTCGACTTTCAATGGACGGCTAAATCCGGTGAGGTTGTCCTACTGAAATTAGAGACCTTTTTTTTTTTGGTCCTTTCAAGTGTCTCGTTTTATTACAGGGTACCCTATTAGGTTAGGTACCTGGTCAAGGGTGACTTAGCGGACTTTCTTGTCGTCACTAAAATAAGAAATCTCGGTTCCAGACTTCGGCACAATGAAAAGTAATCTTGTTTGCATCGAACAAATGAGACTCCGGTTTTCAGCAAAGAAAGAGACGACGACGAATAGGAATCTCCAACTTAGTGTTCTTCATGTGGTAGTGTGGTTCTTTGATTTCTTGCCAATGTGAGCACTTAGATCACCTAATGATCAACGCTTAGATTACAGTAAGTTCGTAGCATTTATCATTGAGGTGGCTAGCATGCTCCAAATAAGCGTGGAGCGCCCATTTTAACGTTTTCCTGGTGATACACAATTAACGTTCTTCATTGGATCGAGGTTTTACATGCACTGATGTTTTCCTTTTTACTTTTTTGTATTCTATACGAAGATCATTGTTCGGAGAAAACGATGAATCGAGAGAAAAAAAAAATAAGAAATAAAAAATAAGAGAACCTAACAGTTTCAGGTACTTATTTTTTTGTTTATTATAATTGGGATTTGGATATTGAGAACTCAGAGATTCTTAGAATCTTTCAGTTGAATGTCTTTTCCTAATGCAAAGGTCGTACATGAACTCTTATTAAGTGGGCAATCCACCGCCGCCGTCGGGCCCTACCGAATGCCAAAATCGCCTCCTTTCCTATATCTAGGGATTGCCTCGGAAGGTTAATAGCCTTTTAACTTAAGAGAAAGTAAATTCAGATTTTCATGAAACCATCAAAGCTGAACTATCTGACTAAATTGCGGTATTGGTCACGCTTGACAAAAACAAAAAGAAACACTTTTGACTTTTTTTGTTTAACTACAAAGAATTATTGTAGGAGTAAAGCCATTGTTTCTCCTTTGTTTTGCATGCCAAATTAGTTTCCTCCTAGAGATTTTCTCAGTTAAATGATTACAGGGGAATGTCAACTTTCCAGAAAATTCTTGTGAAGATCCTTTTTCTTACATTTACGGGCTATTAATTCATTGTGGTCTAGCCACTGAGCATTCAAAGGAAATAGCGTTTTTTCCCAATGGCAACTGTAAGTTGCATGCATTTCATTATATGGGTTGTAAATCTTTGAATAATATACATTTAGGTCAAACTTAACATTAATTTTATATAAATTATAAATTTTTAATTTTATTAAATTATATTATTAAATTTTTATTATTAATAAATTAGATCGTTTACATTAACTACATAAAGAAATTGATTGAGCATATATACGTAATTTTTTTACATCTTATTAAAATAATAATATCTAATAGATATACATTATATATGTATATTAAGTTAATTTTTTTCGTTAAAATTATTTAAAAAAATTAATGTAAATGATTTAATTTATTAATAACAAAAATTTAGTAATATAATTTGATAAAATTAAAAATTTATAATATATATAAAATTGATATTAAGTAAGTTATCTTATTTCTTTCTTAAATATTTTCATCCACCTGAACTTGTCTCTCTTTTATCTTTTATTCAGTGCATTTCGTGATCGAAATTGCAACTCATTCACGAGTTATTATTGTGTCCTTTTTTGTTGGTGCATCTGCAAGCATTGCAATTAATAATGATTGACTTGGGTGCTTCATTTGCCTAATTCGTGTATTGATAATTATTGATCCAATCCCATCGGCAATTTCCAGGTCCCCTCTTTCATATTTCCATGCTCCTTTTAGGCATCGAGTTCTTGTCAACAAGTGTCGTTCGGGTATTTGTAAAGTTAATTAAGTTACTATTTATTATAATATTTTAATTTATTAAATACAATAATTAACATTTATTTTAATGAATTTCAATGTGCTGGAAATAGTAATTTACTTTAAATGATAATATTAAATAATATCTTAAAATACTCCTTAGGAAACCCTCTTATAATGTTGCTAAGTTTGTGCTTGTCTAAATCTATTGTTTGTTGCAAATCACTTTTTTATTCCACAGAGTCTCCAATAATACCCTGACTGACTGTTTCGTAGTTTGCCAAGTAAGCTTGACAAAGCAGACCACTTATTTTGCTTATTGCTTTAGACTGCATTAGGCTTTATGAATTGAGAGAGAATTAAAAATAAAAGAAAGTCAAAATTAAGTTTAATAAATTATTGAAATTCGAATATTAATTTTAATAAATTATTATAAAATTAAGTTTTTGAATTATCCAATAATTATTTAATTTGAATGAATCATCTAAATTTAATTCTAAATTAAGTTTCAAGTTATCTAACAATTATTATATGAATCATACAATCAGAAATTTGCACTGGCATTAATTTTTATATAAAGCTCACTCTTGGGGCAAGCATTGCAATTCCATATATTTTTTCATATGAATAATGTGATCAAATCATATTTAAAAACACCTTTTTGAATCTGAAAGGAAAAAAGACTTCAAACATAGCATTAAAATTATAAAAGAAAACATGCAAATCTGACCTTTTTTTTTATTATTATTAAGGATTTAATAAGCTTTTTGCTAAGAGTGAATCTAGAAAGCCAATCCAATACTCGTCATCTTCTTCTTCATATTCTCCACCTACGTGGCTCCATTCGACTTGAGGCGTATTATCCTTTTCAATTTCTTTATTGTTTCTTATGAATCGTCCTCGGATGCGTGGCCTGCTGTCTGCCAAGGTTTTCCTACATGCGTACTGATCCAGAAAAAATATACATGTGTCATCAGCATGTTATTAGTAGATAGATCATTAGGGGGTCTTGTTCAATCATTTTTAAGTTCAATTATTTGACCCTTTTCAACTAATGCTTAGTTGCTCATCTTTTGCTTTGCGGGGGATCGCATTCTCACTTCTTTTGTTGCAATCACAAGTTTATTTTTAATATAAATATATTTAATATTCTTTTAAAATTTTTAAATGTATTTAAAAAATTATATTCTCTATATTCATATTTAATTATGTTTAAATATATATCAAATATAAAAATTTTTTTAAAAAATAAAATAAAACAGCTCACAAAATCAAAGAATTATTTCTACCTCTGTCTAATTGACTCAAATATAGATGGTTAAAAAAAAAGTGAGCAGTGGTTTTGCATAACTTGAAACTGACAGACACTAAAAAGCATCAAAGAAGGGGGAAGAATCTAGCACTCATGCTTAGAAATCAAAAAGTAATAATCAGTTGGTCTTTAATGTTAGAGGTGGAAAGTGGGATTAAAATATACTACGGTTAGGCAATTTGGGAATTAGATTTTATTTACAAGATACGAAGAGGGGAGGATATTTATATAACATGAATGTTAAAATCAACTAATAATTCACTCTAAATCAAATTATTTCCTTAAGCAATTAGTATTTGTTAATTAATTGTACGAATCAAACCTAAAAATATTAAAATAAAACATTCAAACATTGTATACCCAATCTTTATTATTAGGTGAAAATTAACTCAAACATGACGTAATAAACTTGGAAAACCCTAATTTAACTTGAACTTGATTATAATGAATAGAATATAATTAGATCTATTTAAAAATTAAATAATTTATTCAATCTAATAAATCTAATTTATATTAAGTTGGGTTTGAGTATAATATTTAGTTATTAAATTAGATTAAATTATTAAAATATATAAATATTAATATAAAAGTAATATTACGTATGAATCGAGCTTAAGTAAGAGAATTGCCAAGAAAAAAAAAAAGATCAAGATCTGGTCTAGCTTATAAATACCTTTCAAAACCGACATGTTGTATTTGACAACAAATGAGTAAGGGAATATAATTATAATTAAGCAGTAGATAATTAAGAGTTGGGACCTTAATCTTCTT
>JBBYHO010000008.1:2534591-2573354 GCA_038382025.1 Adansonia gregorii | reverse complement strand
TGCATTCTCCAACCACTGGCTGCTTCTCCCTGCTCGCCAACTTCAATTATTGAATTGGATTTGGATTTGGATTGGTTACTCTGACGTGGATCGCGGCTGTCCGATCCACCGAAAAAAAAATTCCAATCATCAGTTGCCAAATTAACCAATGACCCTGTCCGCGGCGGTTCGTTCATCCAGGACAATCGGTCCCACACACGTAAAGCCAACCCTGCTACTTACTATAAATTTTTTGGAACCAAAATTAAAAATTCCGAACACGGATAGGAGACCCAGCAAATATTCACGGAGAAATGGAAAATATCTCCGTGACACGACAAAATTCAGAGGAAATTGACAAGTTCCTTGACGGAGCGGCGAGCTTTCCCGACATCTGGTTTGAGTTCTTGGAAGGAAGCAATGAGTCAGAGGAAAATTTAAGGGACTTTGTTGACCGTGATGAAAATGCTAATGACGAAGTCCATGAGGATGCCAGCCAGGTTGAACAGAAGAAGACTTTCTGGGAAGCTCAACAACAGCTTCTTCAGGTAAATTTCGTCCAAACATATACTCGCAGAATCTAAACATTGGGTGGATGAATAACATTTCTGTGATTAATGTTAATATAGGCAACATTGTACCGAACTACTTCTATAGAATCAAGAATTCGACAAGCTACAAAAGAAGCATTGAGGGAATTAAATGTGATGGAAGTGCAATGCGCTTGTCGGAGATCGGAGGCCGGAGGTTGCCGGAACTGTTTGCAAAGAGCGCTCTCGATTCGTCTCGAAACTGTAGGTTTCAATTGTTACATATGCAAGTCCAAGTGGAGGAGCTCGCCGGAGATTACTTCAGGGGAACACACGTATTTAGAAGTGTTGGAAAAATCAAACCCCAAAAAGGAGGAGATAAAAGTAATCATCGAGTTGAATTTCCAAGCTGAATTCCAAATGGCGAGGGCCAACGAAAATTACAAAAAGTTGATCGCCCAGGTGCCGGAACTACTGATTGCCAAAGCGGAGAGGCTAAAAGCATTGATCAACATTTTATGTGCAGCAGCCAAAAAAAGCATGAAAGAGCAAAAAATGCACTTGGCTCCATGGAGAAAGCACAAGTACATGCAAGCCAAGTGGCTAGGAACATACGAGAGAACAGAACTAGCACCTTTGCCGGTGGGATATTCGGAGCGCCCACAAAAGCCCAAGGCTTCCATGTTAACCTTTGATCTGCTGGGGAATTTGCCGGGCTTACATTACACTGCCGTGGAAGTTGTGCGGTGACGATGATCAAGAGAACTATAATTTTGTTGGCGGAAATGAAAACTAATTATTATAAATATTATTATTGCTTTTCCTGAATTCTTCAAGGCGAGGGAGATAGAACTCGCTGTGATACAGTAAGGAGGGGAAGGATTTTGTTTGTTCTAGCTCGAGATTTTGCGTAAAGTGGATAATATTAAAAACGTGATTGTAAATACATGGGCTGCAATTTTTAACGAAAAATTATTTATATAATTTTAAAAACTAGTATTTTTGGCCACTTGTCACTTGTATCATACGCTATTTATATATTTTTAACATATAATTATATATTTTTATAAATTATTAGATTTTTTTTTAATTTATCAAATAAATTTAATTACTTTTGAAAGTTAATCAAAGTTATAGCATTAAAAATAAAACAAATGTAAACTTTATTTTTTTATTTATTATGGAATAAAATTTATTTAATAATACTTTTTAATAAAATTAAAATTTTGAGTTGTAACAGTAAAAGAAATTACAGTAATAATTTAAAATTTTGAACGAAAAATAATAATTATTTACATTAATTCTAAAAATTCTTTATATTTATGATTATATATATATATATATATGAAAACAAATAATAAAAATTTAAAATTTTATAACCACATAATAAAATTTTTAACTTATTGTAAAATTTAAATATTCATTTTAAAGAAAAGGTACGTTATAACTTTTTCAATAATATTGGACTAAAAATTACGTGAAAAGTTTAAGTCCAAGTGCCCTTCGATTCCGTGGTCTGATTTTTAAGAAAAAGAACACACTTTTTCCTGTTTTTAAATATACTAAGGCCCTCCTGATACCAAGGAGGCCCGTTTGAGCTTAATTTTGAGGCCGAATGCACTGTTTTTTTATTTTTCATTGTGCTATGGCGCCGATGGGGCAATCCACTCTTTTTACATTTTTTTACACTTTTTTTAATAAAATTTTTTATTTATTTAAAATGATAAATAAATTTATATCATTATGTCAAAAATAAATAATTATATAAAAAAATTTATTATTGAATAGTATGATAAATTTTCATATAAAATAATATATTAATATTTTTAGGGAATAAAATTTTTAAAAATATCAAATAAAATTAAATTATGTAAAAGATAATAAAAATTAAATATTTTTATTAAGTTTTAATTTCTGTAAAGATATTATTTTAATTATGAGCAAATTTTAATATAAGTTTTTCATGGTCATTTACATTCTATCTCATTGTCACCATTGTGCTTACACTCAAATGACATATTTTACCATTTATTTTAATCTCATCACTATAATAATTGATCTTAATGTCATCATTATTTTCAATCTCATTGAAGCTAATCTCATGCCTATCTAAATATTACTAAGTCATTTAAATAGGTGATGAGATTCTATTGTAATAGTAAGACTGAGATAAATTGCTTGGATACAAATGTAACAGTGATAGTGAGATAAATTATAATTAAAAAAAAATTAATTATTAAAGACATTAAATTAAAATATGTCTCTACATAATAAATAACTACTAAATGTTAAAATTATATTTATGATAAATAATAATGTATATATATTAAAATTATATTTATGTCAAATAATAATAAAAACTATATTTATATCAAAAAATAAATTAATAAAAAATAAAAGTTTAAAGATCAATAAAATAATATTTTAGCATCTTATGTAATTAATTATTGTAATTAATCATATTAATTATATAACAATAAAATATATGTTTATTAATTTATTATGCAATAATAAAATTTATTAATATTATATTACCAAAAAAAAAAGTTAAGTAATAAAGGCAAAAGTCTCCTGGCAGTATTCACATGCCCTCCCACTTGAGGACTCGAGACGCCAGCATTGTGAGCTTTTCACCGTGTCGATGTTCGGTAATCCGAATATTGAGTGGGGTGCGATTGGGCTCAAAAGGATCACACTAAATACTTTTATGTTAATTTTTATTACTCAAAAAGTGGGCATCCAATAAACATTCGATGCTGATTTTTAAAATTTTAACATTTATATTAATTAATTAATTAATTAATTTTATTTTTAAATAAAATATTTGATAAAATATGATTTTATTAAATTTTATCTTCAAATTATTCAAAATATTAAAATTAAGTGGTACAATTTAATTAAAAATTAAAATTTAATAATAAAATTTAATCAAAGAAAAATAAAATGACAAATTCAATATTAAGTTGAAGTATTATGATAAATTTATTGTTAATCTCAAAAGTACAATGACAAATATCTTCTAAGAATAATGACTAATTTTTATATCCATCTACGTATTGTGACAAATTTATTCTTTAACCCAAAAAAAAAAAAAATCTCTTCATCTGCCACTTATAATCTAAAAAAAATGGAAATGTAATCCAAATCTATAACACCCAAGAAGTGAAACAGCTACTTCATACCAATCATCCAGGCAAACAAATAATAATGAAATATGATGAAATATCCTGCATCAAGTGAACTTAGGCTTACATGACCAAAATAATTCAAGGCCAACACAATTAAATTGCGAATTAAAAAAATTGTAAATTCTAAAAATGAAGTCGAAGGAAACAATTTAAACCTTTACATATCCAAACTTATTGGCATGAATACAAAAAAATCAAAGATTGATCCGAACTTGGATTATCCAATCTAAAATTATCAAGAATTTTCTGCATCCAAATTTGATTTGACTCAAACTTAAAATATTACAACTTTTATATCCAAAAAGACCTAATTTTAAAATGACTTGTCCCCACTTGCTTATTTATCACGTCTACCTTCCTTTATTTCCTTTAAAAGGAATTGAAAAGGAATTTAATGTCTTATTGAAATGTTGCAAGACTACTATATAAAATAATGAAACTTATCTTAAATGATAAAGCTTATCTAACGATCAGATGAGGTGATAAGATGGGATGAATCATTATCTTTTTGATAGTGAGATAATAAGGCATTTTCTTATGCGCCCTCAAGCGTAGCGAGACAAAAGGAACATTGAGCTTGCTTCTAAGAATTTGAAAGCTGCAAGAGCATAATGCTTTGGTTAAAATGTCACTGGCCTGATCTTTAGAAGAGATAAGATTGACAGCTAGATCTCCATAAGCTACTTTTTCTCAAACAAAATGAAAATTTATATCAATATGCTTTGTATAAACATAGAAATGGGATTAGTTGATAGGTATGTGTTGCAATATTGCCCGAATACGAATCCTAACCAAGCCTGACTTAAATGACCTTCGTTCTTATATTTATTGATGTATCATTATTTTATATTCTTTTATTTCTATGAGCCAGATGTTAGGAATGCCCTAAGGATAAAAGACATTTTGATCAATTTCATTAATTTGAACTAATTATTTAACATTATAGCATTGTTATTTTGTCCTCATTTAGATTTACATGTTAAAGTAAATGTAAGCAAACATGGTTTGTTGACTACTTGTGTTTATACCGTTAGAATGCCGCATATAATGGACTTTATATGTGGGATAACAACATTCTAAGGGAGGTAGTCTAAATCCATAGTCCATATTTTATGGGGCTAATCTGAGCAATTAACTTATGTTAAGACTAGTATGTCATCTAAATCCAATTGGGGAGATGGCTTCTTTTAGTCATATGGAGTGGTTTGACTACTGAGTAAAAACATAGACATATTACTTAGAAGTAGTGATATATTGGACTAGACCAAAGTGCAATTAGTCCATTAATAAGTCCATTTACATGGATTAATTCACTTTTGAAGTTCACTGTGTAATTACCTTAATCCTGAGTAAGTAATTAACTCCATGTGCACAACTTGTATGCTTTGACATCCCAAAGGCTAAAGTGTCTTGAAGTAGTAAGTTACGAGACCGGTTCATTAGGCATACTACTTATACTCAATGAGAGCTTTACTTATAGATATAGAACCATAGCTCCCATAAAGAGTTAAGGTTGTTCTCTTAAAAAGGCATTATACAGTATAGTGAAAATGGACGAGGCCTTGGTCATTTGTATGTCAAATAATAAATTGTTCACATGAGGTGAACAATCATTTTCACATGCAAAGTATAATGGAACTTTAAGATAAGGTGATCAAGTAGGTAAAATGGACTTTTAACTTTAAGTTGATCATGGATATCATATGAGGGTATTACACCAATGACAAGGTCATTGGACTAAAAGGCTATTTATAAAGTTTACATAATACTGTTTATAATTAGGACTATGGTTTCAAGTCTTTAGTGGTATGACTTTGAGATTATTAATTATTGGAGCCTAATTATTAGTGAAGTCGTATGCTGGATTCACTTACTTTAGGAGTGAGAGCATTTTCTTTAGTAAATAAATAAAAATGATTTTTGGTATTATTTATTTAAAATATATATTTAATTTGATTAAATATTTATTTAGACAAGAATTAGTAATTTAAATTAATTATATTTATCTTTTGATGAATATAAGAATTAATTTAAATTAATAAATGTGAAAAATTAATTGTTTATATAATTAATTTAATATCTATTAAGACTTGTTTATATACTTATTTATAAATTAAATATGGATAATATTCTGAATAAATTAAAAATTATTTTATTTATTTATTTATTTTAATTTATAATTAAATTAATTATTTTATTATAGTTAATTTTATTTTGATAACTAAGACATGATTATTCTAGTTGAATAAAATTGCCATAATTTTATTTTGAATTAGAATTGGAGTTATGAAAAATTATTAGGCTAAATAAAATTAATAGTTTAATCAAAATTAATAAGTATTTAGACTAAATGGGCTAAATTCCATAAAATAAATTTAGGCCAAAATATTTTCTATTGACATAAGGGTTTGGGCCATAGTGGGCACCCATATAAGGGTTGGCGCCACATATCAGTTTTATAGAATTAATGAAATAATTATTTTGATTAAAAAATTAAAATTAGAATGACCTTATTACCTGATATAAATAAGAGACTTATGTCTAGGATTTTTTCTTAGACTTTGAAGCCACACCTATGTGGGTCATGAGAAAAGTGGAGATTCGAATTTTAGTGAATTTTTTTAGCATTATTTGTTGAAAATTCTCATAAGCAATGGGCTTAGGCTCGTAACTATTGAAAGATAAATGTTTTATTTAGATTTTATCATATTATAAAGATGGTTATTTTTAAATATTTTACGGATATGAACAAATGAATTGCATGGGTGGAAACTGATTCATGAAGATGGAGCAAAAAGTTCAAGACCCAAAGTGTGCTTTGGATGAAGTTTTTGTAATCTTATTTTTTTATTTCCTAGGACGGGATCATGGTTTAGCTAGTTAAATATTTTTCCATTTATATGTTTTGTTGGTGGATGCTATGTTTATGATTGAAAACATGTCATATAGAATTTGTGAATGCCACTCAGACTTATATTAATCATGCATATTAAAACCTTACACGTTTTTTAAAATATTGAGTGGGAGAGGGTTTTAAACAAAACTCATGGCCTCCATTTTTAATTCATATATGAAAGCATGGTAACACCTCGTGCCAGTTTCACCCTAGCCATGCCCTTTAGTAGGTGGTCGATCGCCACTTGTATACTAGATTGGATCTCTTATATGGAAAATGTGCTTGGGCATGTTGTATTCGAGATCATCCCTCGATGATTTGAATAGTGCATGGACCAGGTTCCGCAAATAATGGTTATACACTTAAGACTAATTTAATAATAACCTCCCCTCAAAGCTCTACAAGTTAAATTGGAGGTTAAATAAATGGTTATTAATATATGTCTTAACCTAGGAGGATTTAAGGTAACATATTGATTGGATGGGATCCATGTTTTCTGCTGTTTGAACTATGATCACCCATCTGTGGCTAAAATAATAGACGCTAAAAATAACCGTTGCAATGCTACATTTTCATAAGGATTAGTGTAGAAACATATATATATCTATGTTTAATTGCTAAATATTTGATTTATAATTGCTTGAGCATAATTGTAATGTTTTGAATATATTTATTTATTTCAGTTCAAAATGTCACCTACACCTGTTATTCAAACTCTCACTGATAACAAATTGAACAGAGATAATTTTAAAGACTGAAAAAGAAATATATAAATTGCTCTCAATTATGTGAAACAAAATTCATACTTTACGAACCTTGCCGACCTGAGCCTCCACATGATGCATTTAATGGATAGGCTTTCTTACTTTACACTCATTGGAAAGAGTTCAATGACATAACACATTGCTATATGCTAGCTAGCATGTCAAATGCTTTGCAAAAGCAATATGGGAACTATGTCACCACTAAACATATCATGGATAATTTAGAGGATGTGTTCGGAGGCTAAGTCAAGTTGGCTAGCTCATTTGATATTACAAATTTAATGAGCTATATGCAAAAAGTAGGAATTTCAGTAATTATATGTTTATGCTTACGGGATACTTTGCCAAGGCTGCTAAAAATGGTGCTGAGTTGGAATATAACACCCAAATTGAGATGGTGTTTATAACTTTCTCTAGGGATTTTGTAGGCTATGTATAATCTAGGAAGCAAAGAGTTAGGTCTCATTGAGCTCCTAAGGGAGTTATAGGCTTATGAGCTCATGCTCAATGATGGCCACGAACCTAAATTTGGCTATTGCTTCTAATTCTAGTTTTAAGAACAAGAAAAAAAGAATAAGCAAAACTTAAAGAAGCAAGAGGCTTCAAGTCTTCCATTCCTTCTTCATCTGAAGGAAAAAAAAAGCTAAAAGATCGAAAAAAGTCAAAATGCTTATATTGTGGAAAAGTTGGTCATTTTAAGAAGATTGCAAAGAATTCCTAGCTTCTAAGGGTAAGGAAGGTAAAGATCTTCTTTACATTAAAGCTTGTTTAGTGGAAGATACAAAAAAGTACTTAGGTCTTTAATTCTGGAGCCACTAATCATGTTTGTGTTTGTTTGAAAGGATTCAAGGAAACGAGAAGTCTGTTTCACAAAAAGCTCTCATTAAGAACAAGTAGTGAGAGCGTGGTGTTAGTATAAGCAGTGGGAGATGTACATTTTTATTTTGAGGAATTTAGATTTAAATTTTTTAAAGACTGTTTTTATGTTCCTAGTTTTAAAAAGAACCTTATTTCGATTGCTTTTTTAATTAAAGATTTTTATTTTATTTTTTTATAAAATTATAGTGATTCATAAAAATAATTTTTTTATCTATACTATAAGAATGAATGGTAATCTTTATTTGATCAAACCAATGATGTACTTACTACTAGACATTGAATTAACTTACTACTAGACACTGAATTAACGTATAACTCTAAAAACCTAAAAACGTTTCATTTTTATGAAGTGTACCTTTAGCATTTAAGACTTAATCATATTAGCCAAGAAAGGATTCAAAGATTGGTAAATGATGGTCCATTAGAATCTCTAAAGGAGGTACGTTTTCCCTAATATGAATCTTGTCTTGAAGATAAAATGACCAAGAGGTCTTTTAAAGCAAAACATGCAAGGGCTGAAGAACTTCTAGGAATTATGCACACTAACGTATGTGGCCCCATGAACAGCACAGTATGATGAAGGTATGAATACTATGTATCATTCATAGATGATTATCAAGGTTAGGATATGCGTACCTAATGCACTGCAAGAGTGTAACCTTTGATAAATTCAAAGAGTATGGTGTAGAAGTGGAGAAATTTTGGGTAAATCCATTAACACACATTGATTTAATTGAGGTGTTAAATACGTTTCCAATGAATTTTTAGGATACCTCGTAAAAAAAATGAGATTTTATCCTAAGTGACTGCACTAGGTGCTCCATAATAGAATCGTATAGTAAAGAGAAGAAACATGACCTTATTGGATATGGTATGATCCATGATGAGTTACTCAAAACTCCTGATATCCTTTTGGGGATATGCACTGCTAACATCATGTTACATTCTAAAGTAGGTTCCAATTAAGTTAGCTCTTAAAACTCCACCGAGTTATGGAAGGGCAAGAAACCCTCCCTTAGACATATGAGAATATAGGAGTGCCCACACATTTATTGGATAAGTAAGTAAAGAAGTTGGAATCTCATTCAAAATTATACGTGTTTGTAAGGGATCCCAAGAGAATAAATAGAGGATTATTTTGTAACCCAAAAGAGCAGAAAGTCATTGTATTAACCCATACAACTTTTCTTGAGGAAAGTTACATGATTGACTTAAAGCATAAAAGTAAAGTGGTGCTTGAGGAACTATCAGGAAATAAAGTTGCTCCACATATTTCAATATTAGATTCTATTCCGAGTTTCAAAGAAAGACATGCAAATGAGCAGACACCTAGGGAGCTTCATTATAGTAGGGGGTTTTTAAGAAACCTAATTTTCATGTATAAGTGAGATTTATCAACTGAGGCCATGGAACATGATAATGATCTAATCACCTATGTTAAAGCTATGAGTGATGTTGATTTTAAGCTTTGGCAAAAGGCTATAAACACTAAGATAAATTTAATGAAATCCGATTAGGTTTGGGAGCTTGTAGACCTTCTTGAAGAGCTAAAACCCATAGGGTGTAAGTGAGTTTACAAGAGAAAAAGGAATGCTGAAAGAAAAGTCAAAACTTTTAAGGTTAGACTAGTAGCAAAGGGATAAAGGCAAAAGACTGCCGACTATGACAAAATCTTTTCACTTGCTAAGATGCTAAAGTTCATTTGCATTCTTCTACCATTGTTGCAGCTCTTAATTACAAGATTTGGATGGACGTCAAGACTACATTCTTGAATAGCCATCTTGATGAGAGCATCTATATGATGCAACCAGATAGGTTTGTAGTAAAAGGCCAAGAAACGAAATTTTGCAAGTTGTTTAGATCCATTTATGGATTAAAGCAAGCTTTATGCTTATGGAACCAAAGATTTGACCAAGTAATCAAGGTCTTTGGATTTTAGCAACAAATTAATGAACCTTGTGTTTATAAACATATTAAAGGGGGCAAAACGATCTTTTAATCCTATACGTCGATGACATATTATTCATTGGGAATGATGTATGAAACTTGTCATCGATCAAACTATGGTTGTTGCAACAATTTGACATGAATAATTTAGGGGAAGCTAATTATGTTTTAGGTATTCATCTTTTTAGAGATCGAAAAAATAGGATGGCAGCTTTGTCCCAAGCTTCATATATTGAAAAATTATTGAAAGGTATGCAATGCAAGATGCTAGGAAGAGTTTACAACCTTCTATGGTGGGATTCATTCTTTCATTGGATGACCCTAAGACATATGAAGACAAAGAGTGCATGAAAAAAATTCCCTAATGCATCTACTATGGGTAGTCTTATGTATGTTATACTTTGCACATGACTAGGTATATGTTATACAGTCGGTATTGTTAGTCGACATTAGTCGAATCCTAGTAACAAGCATTGGCAAGCCGTGGAGTGTATACTCAAGTATCTTAAGAAAATAAGGAACTATATGTTAGTTTATTCTGGAAATGGACCTAACACCCATGGGATATAAGGATTCAGACTTCCAAACTTGTATGGATTCGAGGAAATTAACTTTCAGTTTTGTATTTGTCTTAAAAAGAGGTGCCATTATATGGAGAAGTGTAAAACAAACTTGTACGACTGACTCACAATGGAAGTTGAATATATGGCTACCTATGGAGTGTATATGGAAGTGATTTGGCTTTGCAAGTTCTTTAGAGACCTTGAGGTAATTCCTAGTATGGATGACCTATTACATTTTATTATGATAATAGTGTGGCAATAGCAAATACCAAGGAATCTAGACACCATAAGGGGACAAAGCATAGAGATAAGAAATACCAAATTATAAGAGAATTAGTGATGGAAGTCATTGTTGATGTTTGCAAAATTAAATCCGAGGACAATCTTGCTGATCCCTTTACTAAAACTCTGGTGGCTAAGAGTTTTGAAAGGCACGTTAAAGGTGTAGAGATTTGAGACATAACTCATTTACTCCCTTAGGGTAAGTGGGAGATTATTAGGAATACCCTAAGGATGACAGATATTTTTAAGTATTTCATAAATTGAATTGGTTATTTATATATGTTTGAGTTAACATTATATCATCACTATTCTATCCTCATTTAGATTTACATGTTAAAGTAAATGTAAGCAAATGTGGCTAATTGACTACTCGTGTTTATATCGTTAAAATGTTGCATATAATGGATATTACATTTGGGAAGACAACATTCTAAGGTAAGTAGTATAAATTTATAGTCAATAGTCTATGGGCTTAATGTGAACAATTAACTCATGTTAAGAGTATTATCTCACCTAAATCCAATTGGAGAGATGGATTGTCTTAGTCATCTAGAGCAGTTTCACTCCTAACCAGAGACATAGATATATTACCTAGAAGTGGTTGTATATTGAACTCGACCAAAGGGCAATTAGTCCATTAATAAGTCCGTTTACATGGATTAATTTACTTTTGATGTTCATAGTGTGATTACATTAATCCTAAATAAGTAATTGGCTCCATATGTATAACTTATATGCTTTGACATTTCAAAGGCTAAAACGTGTCGAACTAGTAAGCTACTAGACCTGTTCATTAGGCATATGAGTTTTACTTATAGATATGGAATCATATCTCCCATAAAAAATTAAGGTTATCCTCTTAAAAGGCATTATACGACATAGTGAAAATAGACGAGGCCAAGGTCATTTGTATGTTAAATGATATATTATTCACATATGGCGAACAATCATTTTCACATGGAGAGTGAAATAGGACTTTAAGATAAGCTGATCGAGTAGGTAAAATAGATTTTTAACTTGAAGTTGAACACAGATATCATACGAGGGTAATACACAAATAACAAGGTCATTGGACTAGAAAGCTATTTATAAAGCTGACATAATACGATATATAATAAAGAGTGTTGTCTTAGGTCTTTAGTGGCACGACTTTGAGATTAATAATTATGTAATTAATTATTCGGGATATAATAATTAATACATAGATTATTGGAGCCTAATTTTATATGTTCGATTGATCCCTCCACTAGCTAAATATAATTCTTTAAAGGTTGCTGATTGATCAGAATATCTGGAGACGAAAGATTCTTAATATAGTGAAATGGTACACTAGATTCACTCACTTTAGGAGTTTGGGCATTTTCTTTAGTATATAAAAAAATAAATTTTTTTGGTATTATTTATTTAATATATATTTAATTTGATTAAATATTTATTTAGACAAGAATTAGCAATCTAAATTAAATATATTTATCCATTGATAAATAGAAGAATTAATTAACATTAAATAAATATAGGAAATTAATTATTTATATGATTAATTTAATATCTATTAAGACTTGTTTAAATATTTATTTATAAATTAAATATGGATAATATTATAAATAAATTAAAAATTATTTTATTTATTTGTTTATTTTAATTTACGATCAAATCAATTATTTATTATAGTTAATTTTATTTTGATAATTAGTATATAATTATTCTATTCGAATAAAATTGCTATGTTTTTATTTCAAAATAGAATTTGAGTTATGAAAAATTATTAGGATAAATAAAATTAACAGTTTTATCAAAATTAATTAGTATTCAGATTAAACGAACTAAATTCCATAAATAAATTTGGGCCAAAATATTATCTATGGATACTAGAGTTTTGGCCAAATTATAGTGGGTACCTATATTAGGGTTGACACCATATATGGCTTTTATGGAATTAATAAAAGATTTATTTTAATTAAAAAATTTAAAATGAGGGTTGCCTTATTACCTTAAATAAATAATAGGCTTAGGCCTAGGGTTTTTTCTTGAACTTTGGTGCCACATCCAGATGTTTTTAATTACACTATCTCGTGATTCTAATCCTAGTGGCACAAGGTGGTCAATAAGGAGATTCAAGTCATATAAATCTGGAGTTGATCGAGATAAAGAGTGCCCATGTACTCTACCATCTAGGAATTGGAGAATAGTGGAGGAGGCTAGTTGATTGAAGCTTTCACATAAATCTAGGAATTCTTGGATGGCATCTTAAGATCTACAATAAGTTAACTGATTAATATGGTTTATTTTATATAAAAACACAATTTAGGACAATAATATTAAAAAATTTTTGAAAATTCCACTGCGCATCTAATCAGTTTTTCCTACACATATCATCATGAACATTTTCTTATTTCTAGGGATTAGGTGGTCGAGATGAATTGTTCATTCGACTAAATGCTAAATAGTCATTATGAAATAACTATTTATTTAGAATTTCCACCAATTTGTTTGGGCTAGGTGAAATTGGTCACCAATTAGAATTCATATTTTGAGGGTTACAAAACCCTAGGATACCAACTCTGAGTTTTGCGATCATACTAGAGATCATAGAAAAAGGTCTAAAAGTCGATTGTAATCACAAGTAAAGATTAACCCTCTCGTGATGCCTGAAAATGTGTACCTTATTAGTTACATGTTAACTTGAATTTTAATTTATATCTTGTTTCAACCTGCGGCATTTAATTGTAATTACCAAAATAATATTTTATGAAACCAATTTATTATTCCATGTTGAGAAAATTAGGTTTTTTTGAAATTTTTAAAAATTAAAATCTCTTGTGCACCCTACCGAAAGACCTATGGAACACGTAAGCTTTTATCATTCTCTTTTGTACTCCACTGGAGAACTATAGGAACACAAAAGGTTTTAAAAATTAAAATATATCTACACCCTGCTGGAAGACAAAAGGAATGAGAAAGGTTTTATTTTTTTCAAATTCTATAAAAGTCTTGATCTTCAATTTGAAAAGGATATCTCGTTATTAAAATAGTTAGTAAAACGTCTCTTATATGCTGGGAGAAATTCTAATGTATTATTTTAACATTGGAGACATTGCCTTAATTTGCAAAAATTCCAATTTTATATAAATAATTATAAAAAAATTTCGTAAGATCCGGTTTAAACGAAATGCACTAAACTCAACTCTAAAGATCCTAATTTGGTTGAAATGACCAATATGTCCTCTAAAGTGCACCTTTAACGTAAAAGTATCCTAGTGATCTTAAAGGACTTGGTTTTAAAATAAATTAACGAAATGTCCTAGAGGTGTACCTTTGACATATATGTATTTGAGTACCCTTAAAACGTTCAATAAACTTATAGACAAATGAACCTATTCCTACTGTATACCTTTAGCGTAGAAGCATCTCGGTGATCACATAAGACTTGGTTCGAATGTAACTTGCTAAAGTATCCTCATGTCTACCTTTAACATCGAAGTATCCTGATAACCCTAAAGGACTTAATGACATCATAAACAAAAGAACCTATTCCTATTGTACACCTTCAAAATATAAGTATCCCGATAATCACATAAGACTTTTTTTAAAAAAATTACCAAAATACCCTCAGGGTATACTTTTGACATGAAAGTATCCCAGTAACCCTAAGAAACTTGGTAAAAATTATAAACCTATTGTAAATTCACACTACGGCATAAAAGCATCCCGATGACTACTTAGGACTCGGCTTTAAGGAAAAGTACTAAAATGCCTCTAGGGTATACCTTCGATGAGAAAGTATCTCAATAACCTAAAGGCCACGAAACACTTAGTGATAATGATGGGTAGTTTGGATATCAAAGGTGACCCAAAATGCAAAATGGCAATTAAGTCCCTAAATTTTTCCAAAATTGTATGTCATACCCTAATGAAAAACCGAAAGCATACGAAAGATTTTAATATTTTTAACACACCACTAAAGGACTACTGGAATACTAGAAATATTCTAAAATATTTTAAATGGATGATTTTATGTTATAGATGACTATTTTAACCAAAAAATCTAGATTTTTCTAATGGTCCCTAAACTTTTCTAAATTTGCAAATTAGCCCTTATATAATTAAAATATAAAATTAAACACCAAATAAATTAAAATAATCACAAGTAATCACATACAAAATTCACAAGCAAGGTTTAGCTATTTTCCTTTGGCCTAAAAATTTTTCAATATTTATACAAAAGTCTCTATTTTTTTTATATTTACATATTGGTTCTTACATGTTATATATTTACAAAATAACATAAAAAACATCATAATATCAACCCATCACGCTTTGCTAGGTTCGGCCAACATGAATTTACCCATAAATGGCCTTCAAAATTTTTGAAAAATCCTGCAACTATCAAAGATCAGAAAATAACATAAATTATCATAAAAATAACAACCAAAAACCATAAAAGCTTCCATGATTTTTGGCCATCATAAAAAAACATAAGAAACAATTTTTTTCAACACAACAATCATGTATCCTTTTTCTATTAAGTTTATCTCAATAGGAACATGCACAAAATCATGAGAAATAAGCGTAAAAGCATATTTTAACAACACATTATCAAGAAAACACCATGGAAAGGAGTATTAAAATAGACATATACATGATAAAATCAACATCTATTGTAAAGATCAACATAATATCAACACAAACAAGTTTCATAAAAAAAGCTATTATCAAGAATAATCAAACATAACCATTAAACAACAAAAAAATGTTTCATAGAAACATACTTCACCTTTCAATGCGAAACCAAATTCATGAGCGTAAGTATAGATTTGGCTCACCAAAAAGAAGAAAAATGCATGAAAACCAACAAAACTTAAAGCTTTTTAGAAGAGATTATACCTTGGAAAGCTTTAAAACTTAACATAATTTTTTTTGTGTTTTTCGCTTCCTTTTTGTTAAGCCAAAAGAAACCTCTCAAAACGGCTAAGGGATCCCAAAAATCCCTAGGCTAAAATCCTATTTTATTAATTAATTTCTTTTTTTCATTTTATTTGCATCAAAAGTTGAGATGCTTTTAAGTGACATGAAATTAGTGGTCATTCAGCATATTTTCTCATGATTATATGAATAATATTAACAAATGGATAATTAGAAACCAACTAAATTGGTTAAAGGAAAAGTTGGAAACTTACTAGACTAGTTTCCATAAAACTAGTAGAAAAAATCCATAATTAAAATAAAATTAAAATGACAATAAATATATAAAAATTAAAATTAAAATTATAAATTATAAATTATAAACAAAATTTTAAAAATTATGTAATGAAAAAAAATTGATTAGAAATCCAAAACTCATAAAACTGTACGAGAAAATTCCTTAGAGAAAAAAATTGGTATATATAAAAAAATTCAAAGCACATAAAATAATTTAAATTTTCAAAACCTGATTTCATATGGATTTTGAAAAACATATTTGATGAATTTTAAAAATTATAAACTCAAAAAATCCAACTGAGTAAGTTTTACGGAGTAAAAAACTCTATATTTTGAAAATGAGAAAAATCTACAAAATAGATTGGAATTTTTCAAAACTAATTCTATGGTTATTTAATGGAAATATTTAAAGAATTTTGAGGTCCGCAGCTTGAAAAAATTCTATCAAAAATTTTACAAATAAAGGAAAGCTCATAGTTTGGAACTAAGAAAATTTTAAAAAATACATTGAAACTTATATAACATGGGTTAAATACAAAATACTAATTATTAAAACTGAAAAAAGTGAATTCTGAATTCTAGAATAAATTTAACCAGGAAAGATTTCATGAGCATAATACTCGCGATATTATGAAAAATTCAAAATTAATTAACAAAATCAGTAATTTGACACTCGTAGTAGAAAATGCCAATATGTATTTTTTTTCTTGAATATTTTTGAATTTTTCAAGTGCATATCAGCATAAATACTACACCAGTATCGATAAAAATAAATGATGGTCAACTTTCCAAGTTTCATAAAAAAATCTCGAAAAATTTTTAAAAACTGAAAATTTGTTCAGGATATTGTTTACAAAAATAGTTTTAACAATCTGGCAAGAAAATTTTTAAAAATAAAATTTTCTCTTCAATATTCATTCTTTATATCTAAGATGATCTTTTAATGGCACTTTTTCTGTCACATGCCAATACGGCCATTTATATGTGATAGAATAAGTTATAAAAATGTGTAAACTACCTGATAGAGGTTGACTTTATCGGCATGATAGCTATATTCTTGGTCTTGGATAATTAAGAGCACTGAAAACGGGATCTGGATAAAATTTAGTGTCTATAATATATTGGTCCAATATAATCAAACCATAAAGTTGGAGAAGAAGCAAGAAAAATACCAAGTTCTTTAACACACTTGAATCTAACAAAGTTCAAGTACTACATTAGCTAATACTTTATATTTAGCTTCGCTACTAGATTAAGACACTGTGATTGTTTACAAAAGCTCCAAGTTATAGCTAAGAAAATTCTATAACCATTGGTAGAACGCCTATTGTCAGGGTAGCCAACCCAGTTTGCATCACAAAAAGCATTATAACTTTTCTAATGAAGCCATAGGAGAAGATATTGGTTTGGTTAGCTATGCTTTTGTTCACCTCAAAAGATAAAAAATGCACTCAGATTGAGAAATAAATAAATCTGACCCTTGTCAAGAAGCTTCAATGCCCAAGAACTAATGCAGAGGCCCTAAATCAATGATAGCAAACTCAATAGCAAGAGATTAATAATCAGTGAAATGTTGTTGTTATGTGAATCGATAATCAAAATATCATCGACATAAAATAAGCACATAAATGGAAAGGGAATGCTAGTGACAAGCAAATAGGCTATAATTTATTTTGCAAGCAACAATCCCCAATTCAAGCTATTAACTTAAGTGAGAAAACCATGCTTGAGGTGTACGTTTGAGTCCCTATAAAGACTTATGCAATTTGCAAACATGTGATGGAAATTCAGGATGAATAAAACTAAGTGGTCGTTGCATAACATCTTTTTTAAAAGTACCATGTCAAAAGTACTTGCTATTCAATCTGATGAATGGGCCAATCTTTTGAGATAAAAATAGACAAGACAACCTAATTAGTAACTACTTTTACCACAGGACTAAAAGTATCTCTATAATCCCAACTTTCTTATTGGTGAAAGCCTTTTGCAACTAACCTAGCTTTGTCCCTTTCACTGGTTTTATCTGCTCTTCTTTTGATCTAAAAAACCCATTTACAACCTACAATATTTATACCAAGCTGATAAGGAATGAGTGACCATGTTCTATTACAAATAAATGCGTTAAATTCTAAATTCATGGCTTGTTTCCATTTAGAAAATTTAGAAGCTTGCGAATAACATATTGGTTTTAGCTTATTGTTTTTACAAAATGTTTTAGGAAGAGAATAATGTATCATACCTCGATAAATTATTTTGGTTTCATAATATTATTACTCAATCAAGTTTGCAGTGATGTATATGGCTTAAAGGTTGTATTGGTTATGGATCGTGTTACACTTCTTACATCAGTAATGACATAGTTGTGGATAAAGTTTTATTTTGAGGGGAAAAGATTAGACTTAAGTTATCTAGTGATTGGGAGGGTAGGCAAAAGAAGGGTATATGGTCAGATATTAGGTTATTAAAAGTATCTAACATAGAATGAACCTGATTTCATGTGGAATATATTGTCAATAGAGGATTAAGGGTAGAAAAGACAATTAGAGACAAGGTACTTGAACTTTAGGTATTGTAGAAATTTCGTTCGCGTCTCTTTTTGGGATAATCCTGAATATCTGAGATTAAGAACTTAATGGCCACCTTCATTAGGAATGGTTTTTTTTGAACAAGACATTTTTACTCATGTTTAAATGGTCATAAGTTTAGTGACAAAAAGAATCACACTTTGATCTTTAATTTCAAATATATAAGATGAATATTTAAGAGAAAAATTATTTTTTATGTTTTTTTGTCAAAATTTTAAAAATTTGAAAATTTGAAAATTTCCAATTTTAAGAATTTTAAATTTTTCATTAAACTTGGGAAGCTGATTGTCATATAATTGTACCAATACTTGTATGGTATTTATGCTGATATGTACTCTGAAAAATCAGCAATATTTAAGAAAAAATTCATATTGGCATTTTATACCACAGGGAGTTAGGTTGTCCATTTTTGTGACTAATTTTGAATTTTTAATAGTATTGTGAATTTTATACTCGTAACATTTTTCCTCGTAAAATTATTTTGGATTCTATATTTTTATCTTTACCATTTTGTAAATTAATATCTAGGATGAGATATCTTATTGAATTCATTTTATATAAGTTTTAATGTATTATTTGAAAAGTTCTTGGTTTTAAAATACGAGCTTTCCTTTATCTGTAAAATTTTATGGTGGAATTTTCTCAAGTTTTCAACTTCAAAATTCTTTAAAAATTTTGCATTTAATTACCATTAAATCAATTTTTTTAAAAATTCATTTTATTTCATAAGTTTTACATTTTCTTGTTTCCAAAATATGAAGTTTTCTACTTCATAATTTTTTGGAAAGATTTTTTTTAGTTTATAATTTTTAAAATTCTTTAAATATTATTATTTAATCCTTATTAAATTACTTTTAAAAAATTTAATTTATTTTATGAGCTTTAGAATTTTTTTCCTATTACCAAGATATGGGTTTTATACTCCATAAATTTTTTCGGTGAGATTTTTTTTGAGTTTCTAATTTTTAAATTTATTTAACTAGTATTATTTAATTATATTAAATTAGTTTTGAAAAATTTCATTTTTTTATGAGTTTTAAAATTTTTTTATTACCGAGATACGGAGTTTTCTACTCATAAATTTTTTGGGTAAGATTTTTCTGAGTTTATGATTTTCAAAATTCTTCAAATATTATTGTTTAAATCATATTAAATCAGTTTTGAAAATTTAATTTATTTTTTGAGTTTTGTATTTTTTTCGTATATGATAATTTTTTCGATAAGGTTTTTTTCTTGTATAATTTTACTAGGTTTAAGGTTCCAGTCATTATTTCATTTTTGAATTTTGTTTACAATTATTAAATTATTTGTTTTATATTTTTTTATCATTATTTTAATTTTGTTTTAATTTATGATTATTTGCTACTAGTTTCATAGAAACTAGTCTTGTTGATTTATAACTTATCCCTAACCAATTTAGTCGGTTTCTAATTATCAATTAGATTGTATTATCTAGGCAATCATGACAATGTTTTTTAATGACCTTAATTGCTTGTCAAATTAATGCAAGTCTCATCTTTTTATGATAATAATGACAAAAATAATAAATTAAATAAATTAAATTATTTTTTCTTTCTTTTTCCTGGAATTTCGGCCAAGAAGATCACAAAATCATCTTGGCTGAATCTCCCCTCCCTTTATACAAGGGGGAGGATTTGTTTTCATAGGAGAGGCTTAAGGAAAAAAGGAAAAAAAAAGAAGAAGAAAAAAGCACTAAAATACATAGATTTTCAAGCTTTTCTAAGGTAAAATTCTTGTAAAATTCTTAATTTTTGCTTTTTTTTTTGTTGAATCTTCTTTTTAATAAACCAAATGAATACTTGAGCTCATGAAATTTGAATCATGTTGAAAGGCCATGCACGATGGCTATGATTAAAGTTTTTTATTTTTGTTGTTTTAGTTAAATTTTTGTTAGAAATAGTTTGATATTCTTTGAGATTATTTGTGTTTGTTGATGTATATATTGTTATTTTCATTAATACATGTTTCTTTAGTATTTTCGTGTTGATTTGTTCATTATTTTTATATTTCATGCTTATTCATGTTTGGTAAAAATTGCAACATATATATATGTTAATATTTATGAAAATATGTGATGAATAAAATTATTTCTTGTTGAAATGCCATACCCGCGGAATTGTTGAGGGCTGATTTTGTGATGTAGGATTTTATTTTGCTTATTTTGTAAATATTAGAAAGTTCTGGAACTAAAATGCAAAATATATAAATTTTTGTACCATTTTTGGGTTGGCCATGAGTTTCATGGGCTGTTGGAAAACTGATTTTGTTTGTTTTGAACATGTTTTAGGTGTTTTAACATTTTGGGGGTCATTTTGTAATTTTAAGAAAGCTTAGGAACTAAATTGCAAAATACGTAAAAAAAGTGTCTTATGGCCAAAGATGCTTGGCTGAATCCTCATGTATATTTTTGCCATGATTTTTGTGTTAATTTTCACTTGATTTAATGATTTTTGGTGAGATTTTGTAATTTTCTTTAGGGACTTAAATGTAAATATTAGAAAAGTTTAGGGATTATTTTGTAAAATGTTGAAAAATTTTATTTTAAGGCCATGATGTTTGGCTAAATCTTCATGAATATATTTGCTGTGTTTTTAATGTTCACTTTCATATGTTTTATGATTTTTTAGTGTTTTTTATATAGGGACCTAAGTGGAAAATTAGAAAGTTTAAGGACTACATAGCAAATTTTAGTGTTTATAGGCATCATGGTCATTTTCATCACACTGAAATATTTTTATTATTCTTATGGTCTTTCATAGGGATATAGAAATCTTCAAAACCTTTTGTATTCTCTAGATTTTCTATAGGGTATGAAATATAATTTTTAATAGTTTAGGGGCTTAATTATATATTTTGCATTTTAAGTCAATTTAGACATGTTAATTTTGTACCTTTAGGGTAGAAAAATCATTTCATCTTCATTTTAGTGTCCTTTACGGTTACTGGAATACTTTAATGTCGAAGGTATACCCTAAGAGCATTTTGGTAATTTTTTTCCATTAGGATGCTTTTATGCTAAAGGAGAATTTTTAGGATTAGTTCAGTCTTCCTAGATATTTTAAGGTCCATTAGGGTTACCAGAATACTTTCAAGTTGAAGGTATACCTTGGGGGCATTTTGATAATTTTGCTAGAACCAAGTCCTTAGTAGTCACCGAGATGCTTTTATGCCAAAGATGTGCATTTAGGATAAGTTCAACCTTCCATGATCACTTTCATGTGCTTTAAGGTTACCGAGATACTTTCACATCGAAGGTATACCTTAGGGGTATTTTGGTAATTTCATCATAACCAAGTCCTAGATAATGATCAGGATGCTTTTATGTCCAAGATGAGCATTTAGGATAGGTTTAACCTTTCATAATTTTTTTCATGTCTTTTAAGGTTACTAAAATATTTTTATGCCGAAGGTATACCTTAAAGGTATTTTGGTAGTTTTGCATTAGAACTAAGTCCTATGTGATTACTAGGATACTTTCATGCCAAATGTATACATTAGGAATAGATTCATCATTTTAGATTGTTATCAAGTCCTAGGATGTTCTATAAATATTTTCAATAAATACAAAATTTTCTTTTTAGAAAATTAAGGTAATGTCTCTAGGTTAGAATAATACGTAGAATTTCTCCCAAAATATGAGAGAGGTTGTATGAATATTTTTTAATAACAAGATATCTTTTTCACAATGAAAATCGAGATTTTTATAAATTTTAAAAAAACATAATAAAACCTTTTGCATTTCTCTGGCCCTCCATCGGGATGCAAAAGATATTTTGAATTTTAAAACCTGTAGTGTTCTTTTGGTTTTTTGTTGGGATACGAAGGAGAATGATAAAAAGTTTTCATGTTCCACTAGTCCTCGAATGTAGTACGTAAGAGATTTTGACTTTTAAAATTTTGAAACCCGATCTGCCTAACACGGAATAATAAATTTGTTTCATAAATTATTATTTTGGGAATTTATAATTAAATGCCATCCATTAAAACTGAATAAAAATTAAAGTTCAAGTTGACATGTGATTAATAAGGTGCCAATTTTTGGGCATCATGAGAGAGTCAATCCTTACTTGTGACAGTAACTAACTCCTGGACCCTTTTATGTGATCTCTAGTATGATCGCAGGCCTCAGCATTAGTATTCTAGGGTTTCGTAACCCTTAAAATATAAAATATAATAGGTGACCAATCTCACCTAGCCCAAATAGATCGATGGCAACCTCAAATAAATAGTCATTTCGTAATGACTATTTAGGGTTAAGTCGAGTAAGTAATTCATTTCAACCACCTTGTCCCTAAAATAAAAAAATGTCGATAATGATATGGCCTATAAAAATAGGAGAATATAAAATAATGGTAAATTTAACAAATACAGGAGCAAAGGCCATTTAAGTTGAGTTTGGTCAGGATTCCTATCTAGGCCACGTTGCGACAAATTGGCGACTCCATTAGGGGCATTTGAAGAGTCAGGCCTAAAATTAATTACGTGTTAACTAAATTTCAATTAGTTTGGTTTTAATTGGTATTTAATTTTAAGTTCCCTTTTTATAAAAAAATTTATTACTATTTATTTTGCACTAATCTTTTTTTGTTTGTTTTTTATCTTTTGGGGATTAGGATAGTGGGCTTTATTTTTAATGTTGTGTCATAAAAAGGTAAATTTGTCCCTTTGCACACACTATGCATATCATGTAGTAGTTTCTCCTTTATCTGGGCCAGCAAATAAGCTACCAGGTCTAGATTCCTACGTCTACCTAAGGTGTTAGCTTCATTACGGACATGGAAGACACGCCCACTCGAATTAGACCTATTCTAGCATAAACCCATGATGGATAAAGGTAAGGTACTTTTTAGTTCTTTTAGGGCTCGAGGAATTCAAGAACCCAATTAGAGGTCTGACATAAACCACATGTAGTGAAACATATTAACCTCCCAGTCAAAACCATGCCTAATTTTACACATCACCATAATTAAAGACACATGAAGGGAGAAAGTTATCTCCTTCCCTTTACTTTCATATTTTTAGTTTTCTTTATTTGGATAATTTTAATATCTTGTTTGAATAATTTGTGTTTTTCACTATTTTAAAATTTATTTACACCTTATTTGAATAATTTGTGATTGTCATTGTCTTGAAATTTTAGTTGAATTCAATATTTCTTAAGAATACTAACTCATTTTTCCACTTTTTTTTTTCTTTTTGGTGCATTTTTCTTTCCTCATATACATACAGGAATGCTTGCTTTAAAAAGAATCCTAACTTAGATGGATTTTTATTTAACTTTATGATAGAGCTGGTACATATAGTGATTATTTCCAAGGAATTTAAGGAGGTTTGTTTTGAGTTTGAATTCTACCAGAAAAGGGACAGAGACTGTGTACCAAGAGGTTTTATGTTAGAGCTGCCAAAGATTACACACTTAGACCTTTGCTAGAATAATTTGAAAGAGTTGGTCAAAATATGGGATCAATGGGGAAGTGCGAAGCAAACTCGGTTTACAAAAAAATATGGACAGATTGCTCTCTTACTCAAAATACACATGGATGAACAAGTAGTCAAGGTATGATTAAGTTTTGGGATCCATCATTTCAATGTTTTTTATTCATCAACATGACATGACTCTGACAATGGAAGAGATATTGGTTACTCTCAGGCTTAGGCCATTAGAGATGATACCTATCTATTGCAAAGAGCGCAATTCGACTAGCTTTCATAAAAGATATATTCAAGTTTTGGATCGTGATTTTCAAATCCTACCACCATTACTTAAAGCAGAAAAGGAACACTAGTGTCATTTCATGGCAGTATCTATGAAGATTATCCAAGAACGATCCAATGCTGAAAAGGCTCTGGATGTATTTGCTTTTGCTATATACGAGATGGTTTTCTTTCCGAGAGTCTTGAGACATGTTGAGGCAATAGTGGTGGATTTATTTGATCGATTAAAAAGAAATATACACCTAGCTCTAGCAATTCTAGTTGAAATAATTGGAGCCCTTAATGCACGCTGAAAAGGGGGTTAAGGGAGATTCTTCGAAAGTGCTTTATTATTATATATTTGGGCTCAAAGTCATTTTTGGGACAAGGAGCAAATAAAGTTAAACCCTACTTTCCACATTTTGTGCCTCTTCAGTAATTCATCAAAAAAGAATGGCCCAAGTTTGGAACCAAGAAACAATGGGTTGAGACACTTAAAAACTTAGCTTCTTCTGATATAACTTAGAGGGTGCCATGATTTTCACAAAAATGCTTTATGTATCAGTATGCTAATCTGTTATATATGCCTTTACTTAGCATATAAGGCATCATAGGTTATGTGCCATTATTGGTCTGAAGACAATATGGATCGCAGCAATTTATTTCCATGTTGTCAAATTTGGCTGGTGCTGATTTGGAACATTAGAGTGATGATTATAAAAAGTCGCTTTAGATAGCCATTTTGCAATGGAGAGAAAGGTATGAATCCAGATTGGGTGCATACACAGATAAGACCACTCCAAGGTATGATGCTTGGAAGAGAGTTTGGGATTGTAACATAATCATTTGTGACTCAGAATGGGACCATTCCTCGAGTATCCATTCAATCAGAACCTATCATGCCATCCAAGATTGATTTGATTAAGGAGAAAATTGACAAAGAACGAAAAAGAATAAGTGACAAGAATCATCAGCTTCAAGAGGAAGTGGTTTATTTACGAATGAAGATAGAAGGAAAAAGAAGAAAAGTTGAAAAAATGGAAGAAAAGTATAACCTAAGGAAGAATAACTGGGTTGAATAGAATAAGAAAATGAAACTTGTCGGGATACTTAAGAGTTCTAACAGCATTGCCAATAGGATAAAGGAAAAAGTGCGTAAGCTTAATAAATAGTTGAAGATATGAAAGACTAAAGCTTTGGAAGGAGAAGCCAAACAAACTATTTTTGAAAAAGAAAGAAGAAAGCATACTGATACCCTTATCCACTTAAGAAGGTCTACTGAAAAGAATAGACTACTCTAAATTGCCTTGGATCAAGAACACGAAAGGGTATCTCAACTGCTAGAGGAAAGACAAAGTCTCACTACAACTACAACATAGGGGAGATGATACTTGTGCCTGGGAGCAAGCCTATCATAATCTAAATGCATATTGGGTTGACTATGGTTGGCTGAAGATAATGGTAAACGATGGGCAACTAACTTTTTTGGTCGACAAACATATATAGATTATCTTATGGAACAGATCCATTCAGGTGTCATCCAAGAGAGGAAAATGGTGGAAAGGACTAGAGACTTATAGATGCAAATTAATCCTTTAGGACAACATGGGTATGTTGTACTTTAGTTTTTAGATGAGGCTCAGAGACAATATGATCAAGTTAGGAATTTTCTTGGACGTAATCCTTACAGGATCAATAACATAAATATGTAATTTGTCATAAAGTTAATGGAAAAGTTTTGAGTTTGAAATCTTTGGTTAAAGCAAGCATTCCTACAAGTGCATTTATACATTCACATTATACATAAATCATACACATGTACATACGTTTTCATACATTCATTAATAAATTTATAATTTACTAAAATATAGAATTTTACTCACCACTATTACATTAGATCTAGAGCAAATCAAGAGAGATCCACTAAATAGCAATTTACATACCATTATTACACTAGATCTAGAGCAAAAAAAAATGGCTAAGGACTAGTTAGTGAGACTAGAAAGGCTCGAAGAAAACCAACATCAATCTTAGGAGATTATGATCAAGAGGTAGGACGAAATGCAACCTCAAATAACAAGATTGATGGAGTTACTCATGGCAAGAGAGTCAGTAAGGCAGCTTGAAGGTATCACTACTGTTCTTGTCAAAACATCTAAGGGGATACAACCTAAGACACAAACAGCTAATACCCAAGAAACTCAAACTTTAAATATGCCAAATACGTAACCAAATATCCTCAGAGCTACACTACCTTCGGTTATTGTTATTAACCCTGATGCCCGCTCTCTCTCTCTCAGGAGTAGATAGAAGAGCTGCCTCTGCACGATAGGAGTTTATAACTCCTGCTGCAGAAGAAAAAGAAAAAGAAAAGCAAAAAGGCAAAACCGAAGTAAAACTTAAGAAAAAAAACTATAGCTTTTGGAAAGAAGACTCAAAGCCATAGGAAAGATAAGCTCTATACAAGTGTGGATGTTGAAGATCTTAGTTTGGTTCTTGATTTGGTCTTGCCACTAAAATTTAAAATGCCCGTGTTCAAGAAATATACAAGCACCACTTCCCCATAAGCTTATATCAAGATGTTTGTCCAGAAAATGGCAGGTTATTCACATGATGGCAAACTTTCTATTCACTATTTCTAGGAAAGCTTAACTGGGTCAGCGTTAAATTGGTATAACAATTTCACCCACACTTAGATCCAATGCTAGTCGAATCTAGCCAATGCATTTTTAAACAATATAAGCACATGGCTGAATTGGTTCCAGATAGATTAACCTTTCAAAATATGGAAATAAAGTCTATGAAATCTTTTTAAAAATATGCCCAAAGATGGAAAGACATGGCTTTTCAAGTGCAACCTCCTTTAACTAAGAAAGAAACCACTATATTGTTCGTAGGCATTTTACATCCTCTTTACTATGATAAGTTGGTAAAAAACACAACCAAGAATTTCTCCGATCTTGTCATTTCTAGGTAAATGATTGAAGCTACCCTAAAGGCAAGAAAGATTGCAACAAGAGAATTTTCCACTACAAAGAAGACCAGACATGCTAAAAAGAAAGAAAAAGCTTCATCTACCAATTATGTTGGCCAATCATTTCGTTAAAAGTCTCATCCCTTTGACCAAAACCAAAATCAACAATCCCAAAACACTCTGCCTTTTAATACGCCCCTATCTTCTACCTCATTAATACCTCAAACCACCACCTTGAATTATCCTTAAAACCAAACATAAAAAATCCAAATCAACTAACCTGAAGAAACAACTAGGCTAGACCTTATCATGAGCCTCTCCCTTATTCTTAAAAATATTTGTTAAGCTTTTGGAGGTTTAATTAGCAGCTCCATTTTCTACAAAACCATACAAAGGTAACTTGCCTAGTTGGTATAACCTAAATACCTACTGTAAATACCATACAGTAGTAGGTCATCCAATTGAAAATTGTATCGCTTTTAAAAACAAGGTCCATAGCCTACTTAAAAAAAGAGCTTTTAAATTTGATAAAGCTCTAGGACCCAGTGTAGCGGCAAATCCTCTGCCCAACCATCCCAAGCTAGAGGTTAATGCTTTAATTGTTGAAAGAAAACATTGTGTGAAAAGGGATGTTCTAAAGGTTAAAACCCTGATGGAAAATGTTTGGGCTATTCTGATTGAAGCAAAATTCTTAGTCAGAATCATGAATATGAAAATTGTCAATTAAACTCAGGCCTAAACTTTTGCAAGTTTCATGCTATTCTGGGGCATAGTTTACAAAACTGCTTAGATGTTTTAGCTCTAATTCAATAAGTAAAGGACAATGGTGAGGTTCAATTTTATATAAAAAGCACTGTACATAAAGAAAACTTAGTCAATATGACTAATGAAACACTACCATATTTGGTTGGTCATCCATTGATCATTTATTCTAATAAACCAAAAAACCATCTCTTCCAAGAATGAAACCCTAAAGCTTATCATTCAAACTTCTACACCTTTTCCATATGTGGACAACAAACAACTGCCTTGGGGATATAATGTTGGAGTAGTAACTCCAAAAGCCTTGACAAGTCAATTAGTGATAGTTGATATTACTAGGGTCAGTCATGTAACTTGAAGTGTACGTATTTACAGCCCAACAAGTAGTGAAGCTGCTGCTAGATCAAAAATGAAAAGGCAAACATTTAAGAAGGCAATAGCTATTGAAGATAGCCCTATAGAGATTTAAGAACTTGTTAAAGAAAAAAGCGCTATTAAATTTTTGAAATTCACAAAGCACAGCGAGAATAACATCATGGATCAGTTAAAATAGTAGCCATTAAAATTTTCTATGTTGGCATTGCTGCTCGGTTCTGAGACTCAAGGAAATGCTTTATTAATAGTACTTAATCAGGCTTATGTCCCACAAGATATTTCAATCAACAAGTTAGATCGTCTGGTCAACAATATCATTGCTGACAATTTTATTTGCTTCAGCGATGATGAGATCCCGCCAGGTAGGACTACTTCCACCAGTACTCTTCATGTAATAACTAACTGCAATGGGGTTATACTTCCTAAAGTGCTTATTAACAATGGTTCAGTGTTGAATGTCATACCATGGATTACTTTTGTCCTAATTTCTAGTAAACTATAGTCAACTTAGGCACAGTCAAATAGTGGTAAAAGCTTTTGATGGTATTAATAGAGAGATCAAAGGAATTATTTTAGTTCCTTTAATTATCGACCCTTATCCCTTTAAAGTGAAATTTCATGTATTAGATATTGCCCCTACATATAACTGTCTCTTGAGACGACCCTGGATACACTCTCTCGGTGTTGTACCATATTTTTTTCATCAAAATGTCAAGTTTATAGTTGATGATAAGTTGGTTAGCATATTTGGAGAGGAAGATATAATCACCATGACTTCAACTGATGCTACCTACGTCAAAACAAATACTGATGCAGAAGAATACTCATTTAGAGCATTTAAGGTTGTCAATGCTGCTTTTATTGCCAAAGGATCTCTACTTTCAAAGCCTTACCCCTCGAAAGGCACTCATGGGTTTAAAGCTCATGGTAGGAAAAAGTGCCCAAATAGGAAAAGGGCCTGGTAAATGCCTACAGAGGATAAATTGATCTATCCGAATGGTTGGCAAAAGAGATAGGCATGGATTGGGCTATAACCCTAAAGAAAACTAAAAAAGAAAAATTAAAAAAAGGCTAAATGAAAAAACTCGAATCAAGCTTTAGTTTTTTATCCTTTTTTTGAAAGAAATCTTTTGCTATGGCAGTGTCATCAATCCTGTTGCTCAAGAAAAAAAACAAGCGATGATAGGATGGTGAATAATTCCAAGTTTTGAGAATTTAAAATGAATGCAATTGAGTCAGATAATGAAGAGTCGAGAAACGACCATGGAATTCATCCTTGCCTTCATGGATATGTTTGGACAAATTGGACTGTTACTAAGAGAACTGTAGTGTCTAGGCTTAATCCAAAGTAATTTTAAGAAATCATCTCGTTTGTTTTGCCCAAACATATGAAAATATTTTTGTAAAGGGCTTAAAATGTCATATTATTGTCTTTAGAAATGAAATGCATAAACTTTTTGTATATATATTCATCTCTTTGATATCCATATTCTTTTCGCTTTCATACTCATATATGAATCATCCCATATTTTCTTGTTTACTTATTTTCTTTGTTTACCTTTATTGATCTCTTGATCAAAAAGAAGAGGATAACCTTTTTCAGGATTCAAAATTCAATTTTAAATAGTTTATTTATTTAAACAAGGATGATCTCGAATAATATTTCAATGATTGCACTTTTTCACCTAATTTGTTGAAATTAATTAAGGGGATAGGCGAATGATGCCTCATGAAGAGCCCACGGAGGTTATAAAATTAGATGATGAGGATGATTGAAAAAAGTCAGAATTGGAACTATTATCACATCTATCACTAAAGTAGAATTAATAAATTTATGTTAGGAATTTGATGATGTCTTCATGTGGTCATATCAAGACATGCCAGGCTTAAACCCAAAAATAGTGGTTCATAAGCTACCTTTAAAAGCAGAATGTAAGTCAGTTCAACATAAATTGAAGAGGATGAAATCTGAAATGTTATCGAAAATTAAGGAAAAGGTTTGATGTTGGATTTCTTGAAGTGGCAAAATATCCAAAATAGACTGCTAACATTATCCCGGTCCCTAAAAAAGATGGGAAAGTTAGAATATATATGGACTACCAAGATTTAAATCGAGCAAGCTTAAAGGATAATTTTTCTCTCCCTTATCTGACACGTTAGTTAATAATATCAGAAAGAATTGTTTGTTTTCTTTCAGGATGGATTTTTGGGTTATAATCAAATTAAAATGGCACCCAAAGACATGGAAAAGATAAATTTTGTCATCATTTAGGGCACCTTTTGTTATAAAGTGATGCCATTTGGGCTAAAAACTATAGAGGTGACTTATCAAAGGGTGATGGCCATTTTATTTCATGATATAATGCTTAAAGAAATTCAAATATCTATTGATGATATGATTGCTAAGTTTCCCCAAGAAGAGATGCATATTATAGATCTGCAAAAATTATTTAAAAAACTCAGAAAATATCAATTAAAGTTAAACCCAACAAAATGTACTTTCAGGGTAAGATCAAATAATTGTTACGTTTTATCATAAGTGAAAAGGGGATTGAGGTTGAGTCTGAAAAGATCAGAGCCATTCAAGAGTTATCACCTTTACGCATGCCAAAAGAAGTAAAAAGTTTCCTCTAAATTACATTACCTACTTTATTTCCCAACTCATAAACAAATGTGATCTAATCTTTCAGCTTCTCCAAAAACACAACCCAAGAGAAGGAAATGAAGATTGTCGAATGGCATTCGAAAAGGTCAAACAATATTTTGCAAATCCTCCATTCTTTATACCGCTAGTCTTAGGGCACCCTCTTATATTATACCTTTCCATCTTTGAACTGTCAATGGGTGTGTACGGGGCAACATGATAAAATTGGAATGAAAAAAAGGCAATTTATTACCTCAGCAAGAAGTTTTTGAAATATGAGGTGAATTATGCCCAAATAGAGAAAGTATGTTATGCCCTAGTTTGGACTAAAAAAAGGCTTAAGCAATATATGCTATATCATACTACTTGGTTGATTGCGAAGATAGATATGATCAAGTATCTGTTTGAAGCTCCTGCATTGTCTGAAAGAATAGCGAGATGACAAGTTTTATTATCGAAATATGATGTAGTTTATGTGAGCCAAAAAGAAGTTAAAGGAAGCATATTGTCAAATTCTTAGCAACCCGTGCCTTGGATAATTATTAGTCTTTAGATTTTGATTTTCTTGATGAATGTTTATGTTGAATAGGAAAGGGAACAAATTGAGAAACAAGAATGGAAAATGTATTTTAATGGGGCCTCAAATGTTTTAGGACATGGGATTAGAGCAATTCTCATATCCCCTCAAGAAGATTATTATCCTTTTACCGCCAAGTTAGATTTTGATTACACTAAGAACATTGCAGAATACAAAGCGTGTGTCATGGGACTTCATGCAGCCATTGAGGGAAATGTTTAAGATTGAGAGTTTACGACGATTTGACCCTGGTGATTTATTAGTTACGTGGGCTTGGGAAACTTATGATTTGAGGTTGTCCCAATATAAAAAGTGGATTCTTGAATTGTAATAGGAGTTTGATAAGGTGGATTTTATTCATTTACCTCGAGATGAAAATCAAATGGTAGATGCTCTCACCACCCTTACCTCAATGGTTAAGGTGAATACAAAAAAAAAGTAATCTCGATTCAGATGAACTTGTGTGAATTTCTAGCATATTGTTATAATGTTAAAGCTCAATCAGATGGTTGTCTATGGTATTATGATATTAAAATGCATCTTAAGAATCGAGAATATATGGATAATACCTTTAAAAAAGAGAAGAAAACCTTGAGAAGGTTAGTGATGAGCTTTATTTTAGACAGCGAGATCCTTTACAAGAAACACTGCAACTAAATGTTATTAAGATGCATGGATGCTCCTAAAGGACAATAAATCTTAGAAGAAATACACGAAAGAGTTTATGGAATTCACGCCAATGGGCATAAAATGGGAAGACAAATTATAAGATCTGGTTACTTGTAGATGACTACGGAAGGAGACTTTATTAAGTATACTCGAAAATGCCATAAATGCCCAAATCTATGTAGATAAGATTCATGCTCTGTCTTCATCGCTACATGTCATAACTGCTTCATGGCTATGCTCTACGTAGGGCATGAATGTTATTGGGCCAATTACCCCTATAGCTTCAAACCATCATTGTTTAATTTTAGTGACTATAGATTATTTCACCAAATGGGTTAATTAGTTTGCATTGATATTTGATTAAAAATATCTTTGTGTTATTTTATTTCAGTAAAAATGGTCTGTACCAATATCGAGGCACTTGTAACCTCTATGATGTGGACTATAACCTAAGAAAACATACTTTTTAACCTATTCTCTATTTTATTAGAATTATAAGGGTGAAGACAAGGCCAACGAGCACAACCAAAAGTTTAAAAAAACTATAATCAGGTTTAATTTCTAAAAGACATTCAAAGGGTGTTTGACAATTAATTATTGGATAAGGTAATTTATTTATAAACTAACAAGCATTTTCAAAAGCCATATCTTAAGTTTTTTTTTTTTGGAATTGACACATGTGCCATTAAGACCAAACCAATCTCAACTACATGTCTATGCCTTTTTTCAACATAGTTATTTTGTTGGCAAGTATGAGGACAAGGATGCTTATGAATAATAGCAATACTAGTCAAAATTTTATATATTTTTTAGATATTCACCTTCCCAATCAATTTGAATTGATTTAATTTTACAATCAAATAAACATTGAACAATTTTCTAAAACTAAAGGAAAACATGCTGAGCATCAGATTTATGAGTAATAGGAAACACCTAAACAAATTTACTATAATCATCAAGAAAACTTACATAATAATGATAATCATTAATGGATACTAGTTGAAAAAGTTCCCAAACATCTGAAAAAAAATAAGTTTTAAAAATTCTTTGAGCTAATAATAGAAGACTTAAAAGGTAATTGATGATTCTTAGCTTGTTGATATGCATCATAAACTTTTAAGATTTAATTCTTATGAATTGGAAGATTATGATCTTATGAATGGTTTGAAAAGCTAGATAACTAAACCTATTATTCCATTGATTAAACCTATTATTCCATTGATTAAATGTTGCTCGCAGACCTATTAACAAGTTGGAATACCTTGTTGTCTTATAATAGTGATGAATACATGTTATCTTTACATTAGCCTTGATGAAGGATTTTCCCATGTACAGATCCTTAATAAGAACAAGGTTAGGGTGCAATTCAAAAAATACATTATAATCATGAGTAAAATGATCAATTGATTATATATTTTTGGTAATTTAAGGAACATGTAAGACATTTTCGACATTAAATGAAAAGTAAGGAGTAATCAAATGGGAGGAACCAATATGGTGAATAGGCAAACCTATTTCGTTATCAACACGAATTTGTTTAAGATTAGTATACTTATCATGGACTAAAAGATTACTGAGATCATGAGTCAAGTGATTTCTTACATTAGTGTCTAGGGACTAGTTTAAATCTAAAACAGAGGATGGCCTAATAGCATAAGCAATGATACTTGTATTGTTTGCAAGAAATGGAAACTTGGCATTCTACTCCTCATGATAAATCAAAGTGATTGTAATATGTACTTACATTGTGTCCTATTTTTCCATAAACTTGACAAGTTAGATTGGCTATTGTTCATGATGGAACATCCATGACCTTGTACATGTTTGTTATGATGAAACATTTGTTGACCAAATGGTTTGGATTGTTATAGCATACTCCTCAAACTTGATTAAGATTGCTTTTAGTTTTTGTATTTGCCAAAATAGTTGAAACATTACTAGAAAATGGTTTTGCTATAACCAAAGTTCAAACCTTAGCAAATAACTATATAAATTATTCAAAGTCAATGGCTATACCTATGTAGTAACATTAGTCATGAAAGAATCATATTCATAACTTATTAGAAGTAATTATTCAAAGCCAATTCGTACCTTATTTGCATGCTTTAAGCATTTGATGTAAATAAGAACATTCATTCCAATGCTATCCATATTTTATAGGAAATGTTAAGACCAATCACTTAAGTGAGAATTAGTTTAGAAAAAAAAAACTAATGCACTAAAGATTATCTAGTCTTGTTAGTGACAAGTTGTATATGCTGTCGCAACATACCCTTAAAAAATCCTTGTAGAACGTGAAGTATGCAGCACTTAATAAATATGTGCAAAATGATAAAATTTTTTACGAGAAAGTGTCTCTTGATCGAGACTCTTTCATTGTAACATGGAAGGGGGATCATCAAACAAATCACTCGTTTAACCAATCTTGGATGGCTACCACGAAGTGGCCAACACTTGGATTTGCCACCAATCACTTAGGCTAAGCATGAACAAATGCCTATTGAAATCGATGTTTCGAGTTACAAAACTTGAAAAATTGATTCCAGGGTTTACTTGGTCCAGAGTTTGTCGATTGGGTTTGAGAGTTGGTTATGTATAAGGAAGTAGTAACATCCCTATGCTCTCAAAATTAGTACCTTCTAGCTATATCTTATATTGGTTTTAGTTTTCTAAGTTTTGACTTGCCATTATTTTAATATAATCCCTTTTTATGCATGAACTTGTGTAAATGATAAATTTGAGTTTGTACAAAAAATTTAAATCTCATATATGTCCTAGAGAGGTGGAAAACATAGAGATTCTTGACTAAAAATGGTTTTTGAACTTAATTTAAAAAAAATGAATATTTCATGTTAAGCACCGAAAAGTTATCGATATGGTACATTACCTTGTGATTTTCAAAAACAATTTGGAAATATGAATGTAAAATGGACACCATAAAGAGAAATGTGTTAGTAAAGCAAAGGTAAAATAATATAATATTACACAAAATAAATCACATGAAAAAAAGTAAAAGAAAAGGGCCAGTCAAAATATATCTCATAATTGTCATCAATTATCTAGAAATAACTAAATCGACAATCTTTGAGACACGTTTGGATTCATAGATTAATTAAGGGTTGAAAAATGGGTTTGGAATTAAAAGAAATCTAGAGAAACCCGAGAAAGGGAAACTTTGATTTTGAGTGAAATTTTGAAAAGTAGGGTTAAAATATCACTAAAGATGAAAATTTTGGTAATTTTTTAAGAAGTGGGATTGAAAGATTTAAATTAACAAAGGTTCAATAATGTTTTGACAAAATGAGATTTTTTAATTTTTGACAAAATCAAATAATTTTTATTTAAAAATGGGAAATTAACAAAGTAGGAATGGTAGATTTAGAAACATGCTTTTTGCCTTGATCAAAGCCAAAGGGGTTCACACAAATTTTGGCTCAACGGGGTCGATAGGTCTTGTTTAGAGGCATTTGAATGCCTTGAAGTGAGGATTTTGGAAAAACAGTTAGTTTTGGTAAATGCTAAAATAGAGGACAACATTATGCTATCCCATTTTTAATTTTATTTCAAACTAGTCCGAACGTTTTGAAGAGTGAATGAGGTAGCATTAGAAAGATGACTTGACAATGGTTAACAAAAAATGTTCTAAAAGTCTTGAAAAATGGCTTTCCAGGAGTGACAAATTTTTGAAATTAGGTCTAATGCAACACTAACATCGCATGTAGAGGAAAGGGTGTAGTAGATTTTAAAAAATCATACTCGACCCATTTAGAATTGTTGAATCACAAATGATTTCATTCTAGAAAGGGAATTTCATGAATATTTTGGGTAAAATAATTTAAAAATCCATAAAAATCATCTGATAGGCTGAAATGGCCCAAACAGAATGAAAATCTTTTATTCTAGGGGTTTTAGATAACATTGATTCAAAAAATCATAACTCTTTCATCTAGAATGATCTGATGACAGATGAGACACCATTATAAAGGTAATTCAAGCTCTTTTAAGGATAAATATCAAAAAACACATGAAAAATTTATGCCAATTTGGAAATAATTTTTCAAGTCATGGTTATAATGTTGCTAGCATGAAATAGGGGGCTCCTTTAGTTTTTTCTCATCTCCTAGAGCTAGAGTTTGATTATGAACATCTAAATGTCCATGTCTAAAGTAGGTCAATGATAGTGGCTTCACAAACTCATTCATGCAATTACAAAGTAGTTTGGAACAATGGAATATCCTATTAACCATGTCACCAGTAAAGGGAATTTTGACAACAAAATCAAGGCACAAACAACTTAGGACAAGTTAAAAAAGACATTTTAGTTTATGAAATGATAAAATATGCTAGAACATCAGTAAGACATCATTTTTACTAGAGAAACATGTTAAAATACAAAGAAACCATGGAGGATGCATCAACATACTATAACATATTTATAAAGGCTTGAGACATGGTATAAGCATAAAAAAAGTGTTTTCATGACATGAACAAGTGTTGAAAGTTTAATGATAGCATAAAGCATGAATTTTAGGCAATAAAAATGCATAAACATGTTCAAATATATTTATGAAGGCATGGAACAAGCTATAAGCATAAAAAAAGATGCTTACATGACACAAAAAAAAGTTAGAAATTTCATTACAATATAAAAACATGATTTTTAAACCTGAATGCATGTCAAAGTCATAGCATGAAGCGTACAAGAGGCCATAGTTGCATGAAAGGTTCACTACTATGATGTAGCACATGAAATAACAATAAAATAAAGAAATAAGTTAAAGAAATGTACCAACAAGAGCTTCAATGGCTTTTCTTCCATAAAGATGAGCTTTTTCCAAGGAAAAGATGTTGCCTTTAAAGCTTTTTCTCACTTGCTTGGAGTTAGCAAGAAGAAAAACAAGCAAAAAGGGCTTAAAATGGTGTTTTAGAGGTTTTTTTGGCTAGTATGGAAGGCTATCAAAATGGAAATATGTGAAGGTTTTTAGAGGCTATTATATGCAAAGAGAATGTATGAAAGTATGTAAAAGTCCCTTCTCAGCTGAGCCAATGTTGGCTTATATAACTATATAAATAGTAAAGATAAAATATAAAAAGCAAAGGTGTTTTAGGGTTTTAGTGCATGTACCTTACATGAAGAAAGGTACCATGCTTAACTGCCATTCAATTCCACTAGCTTGCCTAAGGAAAAATAGTGGATCAAGGCCATTTTATGAAGCAAAGCCATAAGAAGGTACCAAAATGCCCTATAACAAATTGCATTAAGCCATAAAAATGTCCCTCGTCATGGCTATCTAGGCCTAAAAAATTTATTGATCTAAGCAAAGTCTAATGCTAAGGCCCAGTATGAATTTAGATGATTTTTAGTGCCAAAAACATGGTTTAATTCGAGTTTTGATATAATATGCGAATGGGTAAAAGTGTCATGAATTGGGTCATTTTGCTCGTGTGTATCAATACAATGCATTTTGTGTCGATATATAAAACAAAATTTTCCCATCTTTATGAATACACTGGAGAATGTATCAATACATTGATGCTTGTATCTATATAATTACTTATCAATCGATATATTTTGGTCAAAAATCATAATTTTAGTTACTAACAAGCTTTGTATCAATACAATAAACTAATGTATAAATAAACAAACATTTTGTGTTGATATAACATGTAAAATTTGAATTTTTGATGATGATACACCAAGACCCTGTATTGACACATATATGAAAAAATATGGATTTTAAGCACCTTTGGCTTTTTGAACATCTGACCATGGCTAGGAATAATGGATTATAGATTTGCGCTTGTCCAAATAACTTCGATGATGCCTCACATAGTAATCTTTGATGCCTTGAATGATAGCAGGATAAAATAGAGTGTCTATAGCTATCTTTCATTGGCTATTGTTGAGTATCAGGAATAAGGCAAATACCAATAGATATCATTTTGTCCAAGGTGCGCTTGATGCTACTTGATGTTCTTGTGATAAAAAGACCACAATTAATATGACGCCTAGATGAAAACAATATTTTTCATCGATTCCAATTTTTTCAAGAAGCTAAATTTAGAGTGTTTAGATAAAAGACCTAGACAAGGATCCTAAGCTCGACTTATCTTTAGGTTCAACTTAAAATGATAAAGGTTTTTGGATGAAACACCTAGACTATAATCCTAGGCTTAACCTAGCCTTAGTTTGACTTCAAATGACAAAGGTTTTTAAATGAAAGACTAGACTACA
>JBBYHO010000008.1:2507350-2523606 GCA_038382025.1 Adansonia gregorii | reverse complement strand
GTAAGAAGGGTTCATAGCATAATTTTTCAAAATTTGATAGGGTGTCAATTGATTCTAAAATTTTGAATATTTAATATTATTCATTTTTTTTTGCTGTTCTAGATATTATAAATTTAAATATTAAATTTATTATTTTTATAAATTTGAAAATAAATTTTCTACATTCGTTATATAAATCTACTTTAATCTTATATATTTTTATATATTTAATTATTGATTAATTTTTATATTTTTTTAAAAAATTAATTTAATTAATTTAGATAAATATTATACTTTAAGTCATATGCAAGTTTAAATAATAATCAAATAATAAATATATTCAAATTTTGAATAAATTAAACAAGTTTAAGTAAAAAATTAAAAAAAAATTATAATCGCTCTATTCTTAAAATTTAAAAGGATTGATTAATTTGAGATGAAAATCAGTTGGAAAGCTATATAGAAAGCAGCAGCAACGGGCATGTGCCTCCTCGCATCACTCTTTATCACTTGGGGGCCTCTTTGCCACCTCATTCAAACCCCAATTTGTTTCCCCTTCTGCCATTTTCCAAACTTTTTCTTCGAGGGGGGGGGTTGTTGGAGAGGGGAAAGTTTTATTTTCCTCTTTCTCTCCCAATCTTTCTGACATTTTACCTAATTAACACCTCCCAATTAATCAACCGTTTTAATCTCATAATTAAAGCAAATAAAGAAAGTGCAATTATTTATTAATTATTTATGTTTTCTAATTAAATAGTTTGCTGGTGGCCCTTAACTTGCATTTTAACAACTGACTCTTTCCAATGAAGTGTCCTAATTTTTTTTTTAGTGGTGTTTGGTACACTTATCTTTTCAATTTGTAGAATTTTCTTTGTCTTTCCTTTTCAAAAATATTAAGTTGTCGAATTGATTTCAGGTAGATAAATGTACTTATATATCTATATGTTTATCTAATTAAATTATTCATTTAATATTGATGTATAAATAATTATCTCCTACACAGATAAAAAATAAAAAAATTCATAAACAAAAATCGTGAGATGATACGTATTTTATTTATTTATATTTTATTTTTTTACGTTTTAAATGATTTGTTGGAAAAACCTACTATTTATGTGTTGCTAACCTTGTTTAAGACTAACAAATTTAATTGGATTTAGGAGGACGAAGATCGGTCTCAAATCCCTTCTCTTAGCTAAGGCAACTGGCACTTTCTAAAAAGAAAAATATTAAAAAGTATTTTAAAATATATTTAAAATTAATTAATATTTTATTTATAATAATATTTTTTCGTTAAATGTGATAGAATGCAATTAACATATTGATTTTCAATGTATTGATTTTGTTATATAATCTTAAAGAGTGATTTAAAATATTCATTAACAAAAAATTTTTTAAAAAAAGCAAAAAAAAAATAGTACGCATTATCTAGGAGTCTTTACCATGTAAAAATAGGCCAAATATTATCGTTTTATACACCAAAAGGCTTCAATAAATACTCTGATTGATTGGTGCTTTCATTTCATGCCTGAATAGGAAATTCTTGCGTTTCTTTGGTACCAAAACCGAAATTGTTACTCAAATTAGCCCAAAAATGAAAAAAAAAAATTACAAGAAGTTTGCAACAAAAAGTTGATGCAACATATTTCCGTGAACTTTTAAGGAACAAAATCGTTTCATACTTACTACCGTTGTGCACATTTATTATGTAAGGTGAAACTAAAATTGTAATATTTAGATAAAAATTAAAAAGAAAAGCTTATAGTTATGTTTATGACAGAAAAGTAAAAATCAAATTGAATTATCTGTTTAAAAATATTATTATAATTTTATTAACAATATTTTTATTAAATAATTTGTCATTTTCATTAATGCATCACACATTTGATACTGGGTCAACCTGTGAAATGTAATATATAGATTTAAATAATTTCAATTTGATAGACTTTTGAAAAGAAAAAAAAAAAACCTTCTTTATTCTTTTTTGTAGGTGCATGAATTTCACGCTAAAAAAGGAAAACCTCTCTCTTTGAAATTCAAAATTCAAAATTTCTTCCATTCGCAGACAACAAAAATGTAAAAATAAATAAACGAAAGTTTTCCTAACTAAAAACAATTCTTAAATTTTATTTAAAATAAAAAACCAAAAATTTTAAATCACTATAAGGCAAGTTTAGCTGTTAAAATCCGAAATTCTCCCTACTATTGAAACAAAAGAGGCAAAAATCTTGTAGCGGGGGCCCATTGGCTCTCAGTGGCACCCAACTTTCCTCTTATATTTTAATGACATCACAGAAAAAATACTTCAATAAATGAAAATTTTTTCTCATCTTTTGTTACTATATGTTTTAAATTTTATATATAAATTATAATGTGATGCATAGTTTTTAATATATATTTCAAAAAATTAAAAGATTTTAATTTACTTATCAAATTAAAAAAAAAAAAATTAACTGCCAGTCTGGGTAAAAATGAAATCACCCCTTAACTTCCTCTCAAATTTAAGAAAGGGATAATCTCGTAATATCAGGGAAAGTGAGAGGCAATTTACTAAGCTTTGATATCCGGGGTTTTGTTTTTTCTTTTTCAAAAGCTCTTTATTATATTATTATTATTATTATTACCGTTGGCTTTTAGCCTTTCGTTCCCATTTATAACGGTCGGATATTACGATGTAAGGAGCTCCTTTAACGCCGTTAATCTAACCTGCCCCCCAGCCATGTTGCCGACTTGCCGTCCCTTCACAGTTTATCACACTAACGGCGTCAAAATCCTTTAACCAAGAGCTCCAGGCCCCGTCTCTTCTTTCTCAAGCTCTCTCTCTCTCTCTCTCTCTTGTTCATTGTTTTTCTAAAAAGAGGACTAAAAATCGTTGCCATTTGGATTTGATTATCTCTTTCTCTCTCTACAGTTTAAAACTCTCAGCTGCTTCTTCTCTCTCTAGAGTCGTTGCCATTTGAATTTCCTTTTCAACTCGTCGGCATTTTTGTTCACTGTAAGTTTTCTTTAAGGATTTTCGTCGCCGATTCTCTTTCTTTATTTCCACCAGAAAATAAACTCTAAATCTGTTAATTGCGATCCAAACTATACAGAAGTTTCAATCACATTTTTCTTCTTGTTTTTTTTTTTTTAATTTTTTACTCTGAAGAGGTAAGTAAAAATATATATTTCAAATCTATGTATACTTTACATTTGTGTTCTTATTTTTATTCAAATTTTCTTTCTATAATTCTCATAATATTGATCTCCTTTAACTGAATAACTGATTCATTAGTGTCGGGTTAACTCACTGAGTTTCAGCTTCTTTTCATTCACCGAATGTACTTCAAAGGTTTTAGATTCATTAAAGAAACGTACATGTATTTAAGTCTTGAAGTAAAACTACGTCATTTTTACTGAATCCGAGTTTGCTCAGTGTAGTGTTGCAGTGCCTTGAATCGCTGAGTCGTTAGAGCTCCCTGCAATGGAATCTTTACAGCAGCAAAGAAGAGGAGGAGGATTGGTATCGCTATCTCCATCGCAAACGCCACGTTCAAACGATAAATCGGTGCGAGATCTGCGATCAGCCGATTCCAATTCGAGTTCCAAATATGATAAAGATAAAGGCGTCAACGTTCAGGTTATTTTACGTTGCAGGTCAGTTTTTTACTTATTTTTTTCAGTTAGTATTTAATTAAATGAATACAATTAAAAGTAACAATTTTGGTTCCTTTTTTCTTTTTTTTTTTCCCTCTTGTAGGCCGTTGAGTGAAGATGAAACGAGAATACATACTCCGGCGGTGATATCGTGTAATGAAAGTAGAAGAGAAGTTTGTGCTATACAGAATATTGCTAATAAGCAAATTGATAAGACCTTTCTTTTTGACAAGGTTTCATTCTTATTATAAATTCATTTTTTCTTTTATGGGTAAATGTTAAATTTTATGTTTTATTAGAAATAATTGTCTGGTCCTAGAGGAAATGTAGGCGGACTGAAAGTTGAAAACCTTTTATTGTTGGATTTTGAAAGGTGAAGAAAGATTAGATATTTTTCAGTGACGATTTATAACGTTGAAGGATTTTTTTTTTTTTCTTTCTTTTAGGTCTTTGGTCCATCGTCGCAGCAAAAGGAGTTATTTGATCTAGCTGTGTCTCCAATTGTGAATGAAGTTCTTGAGGGTTATAATTGCACTATCTTTGCGTATGGCCAGACAGGAACCGGAAAGACATACACAATGGAGGGAGGGGCAAGGAAAAAGGTTCACTTTTATTTCTGTTCTGTTTTACCAAATATTTTAAATGAATTTCATGCCCTTTTGCTTGATTTCAGTTCTAAATGAACTCGTTGTTTTTGCAGAATGGGGAATTCCCAGGTGATGCAGGTGTAATCCCGAGAGCTGTAAAACAAATCTTTGACATATTAGAAGCTCAGAATGCTGAATATAGTATGAAAGTTACGTTTCTGGAGCTTTACAATGAGGAAATAACTGATCTTCTGGCACCAGAGGAAACTGCGAAATTTGTTGATGATAAATCTAAGAAACCCATTGCTCTTATGGAAGATGGAAAAGGGGGAGTTTTTGTCAGAGGCCTGGAAGAAGAGATAGTAACAACTGCTAATGAAATTTACAAAATCTTGGAAAAAGGTTCTGCCAAGAGGCGTACAGCTGAAACTCTACTCAACAAACAAAGTAGTCGTTCTCATTCTATATTTTCTATTACAATCCACATTAAGGAGTGTACCCCAGAGGGGGAAGAGATGATTAAATGCGGGAAGCTAAATCTTGTTGATCTCGCTGGTTCTGAGAATATTTCACGTTCCGGTGCAAGAGAGGTATTGTGTAACCATCCCGAGTGTATAATTTTCTTTGGAAAATGTGCGTGAAGGCTGTAGAGTGAAAGTTTTTGCTACAAGTCTTACGCAACAGACAAATAAAGAAAGAAAAAAAATTCTTTATTTTGTACTCTATTCAAAGACTGTGATCTATGTTAGGATATTTCAACCTTTAAGTGTTGATCGGAAATAAATTGACTCTTATAGGGCAGAGCAAGGGAAGCTGGAGAGATTAATAAAAGCTTGCTCACTCTTGGTCGTGTTATCAATGCACTCGTTGAGCACTCTGGTCATGTTCCATATAGGTATGGATTATCAACAGGTGAAAATTTCCCAATAGCATCTTGTTTTTGTTGGGATAAATAATATAAATTTGCAAATGGCAGAGATAGCAAACTAACGCGGCTATTGAGGGATTCCTTGGGAGGGAAAACAAAGACATGTATAATTGCCACCATATCGCCATCCATCCATTGTCTGGAAGAAACACTCAGCACTCTAGATTATGCACATCGTGCCAAGAATATCAAGAACAAACCAGAGGTCAGTGGATTAGTATTATGGATCACCTTTGGAGCTTTCTATTGCCAATTCTCTCACATTATCAAGCTGAATTATCTCCCATTTCTCTCTTACAAAAAGTTAAAATATTTGTTCTCTTTGTAACATACTGAAATAATTGAAATTTGTTACCATTACAGGTTAACCAGAAGATGATGAAATCTGCTTTAATAAAAGATTTATATTCTGAAATTGATAGGCTGAAGCAAGGTAGTTGACTATTCCCTAATTTTTTTTGCCAAGAAACTTAATTACCTCATCAATTTGTTCTTATAGGTGATTTTTTTTTTTTTGCTTCCCGTTTTTTTATGTTTAATCAGAGGTATACTCTGCAAGAGAAAAAAATGGAATTTACATTCCACGAGATCGTTTTCTCCTTGAAGAAGCAGAGAAGAAGGTTGGATTCATACATATGATTGAATGTTGGAATTGAGTGTTCCAAGTTTCATGGTGGATTGAATTTATTATTAGTATTACTAATAAATATTAACTTTTACCTCAGGCAATGGCTGAAAAAATAGAGCGTATGGAACTTGAATCAGAATCTAAGGATAAGGTACATTTCTTCAAAATCAGCACTTTAGTTCTTTCTGATTTAGGATTTAGAGGTCAAGCTACTTATTCTTTCTTTTGTGCAGCAAATTACTGAGCTCCAGGAACTTTACAACTCACAGCAGCTGTTGACTGCAGATTTAAGTGAGAAACTAGAAAAGAAAGAGGTATTACCGGGATGGTCAACTTACAATTGTCATGTTAGCTCTTCTCTTGTCTCATACTGTGACAAACTGAACTCTCTCTCCTTTTTTTTTTTTCTAGAAAAAGCTGGAGGAAACTGAAAATGCATTGTTTGATCTTGAAGATAAACACAGACAAGCAAATGCAACTATTAAAGAGAAAGAATTTTTAATATCTAATCTCCTTAAATCTGGTGAGTTGGAAGATGCTTGGGCCACTTCTCTGGCCTGGTTTTTCCCTTTTCATTTTCTTCATTTTGATGGTTGTTTTGTCAATTTTTAATCGGTTAGGAGGTGAGGTCTTCATAAGATGCGCATACACAGTTCTGATAATAAAATGTATATAATATCCTTCTGGTTTTATCTGTCTACAGTTTGAGTTCATACCTGTTTAGATAATATGTTTCTGATAAGATATATGCCCATTTCTAATTTTTCAGAGAAAACACTTGTCGAGCGTGCTTTTGAACTCCGAGCAGAGCTTGAAAATGCCGCATCAGATGTCTCAAATTTGTTCGCCAAGATCGGTTAGTATCCTTCATAGCGCACTTTGTTTCAGCATGGCGTGTTCTCTAAAGGTTTCTTTTTCAAATGATGTTTGGTTTTCAGAAAGGAAGGATAAAATTGAGGATGGAAACAAAGCTCTTATCCAAAGGTTCCGGTCCCAGTTGACCCAGCAGCTTGAAATCTTGCACAAGACTGTGGCAGCTTCTGTGACTCAACAAGAGCAGCAACTGAAAGACATGGAGGAAGATATGCAGTCCTTTGTATCAACAAAGTTAGAGGTGTGGTTTCAACATTGCATTTGAAACATATTCGAGAACTTGATTGAAAGTCTAATAAATTATCCTTTGTATAACTGCAGGCTACAGAAGAACTTCGAGGAAGGTTAGGGAAGTTGAAGAACACATATGGTTCGGGTATCAAAGCTTTGGACCATATAGCCACAAAACTTGATGGAAATTTCAAGTCAACTTTTGGTGATCTAAATTCTGAAGTTTCTAAGCACTCACATGACCTGGAAGATGTAAGCAGTATTCTGATAGCTAAGTTTTTAACTGGACCTTCCTTTCTACTTCCTCTGCTTATGAAGTTATTTATATGGTTCAGCTGTTCAAAGGAATTGCTTCCGAAGCTGATGCATTACTTAATGACCTTCAAAGTAGTCTTTACAAGCAAGAGCAGAAGCTAAATGCATTTGCACAACAACAGCGTGAGGTTTGCAATTTATTGCTTTGTGTCATGGCTAACCTGTACTTGAGAGGTGCTTGATGGTAGACTCACTTCTTTCTATTTCTTAAACAGGCACATTTCAGGGCAGTAGATAATGCAAGGTCAATTTCTAAATTAACAGTGAATTTCTTCGAGACTTTAGACATGCATGCATCGAAGCTGACCAAAATTGTGGAAGAAGCACAAACAGTAAATGACAACAAATTGTCTGAATTTGAAAAGAAGTTTGAGGTACTCATTGTTCTTAATTCAAATTGGTGCGCTTTTCTTAAAGGCCGTTACAGTTTAATACGTTCCATTATTATGCATGTAGGAATGTGCTGCTAATGAAGAGAAGCAATTGCTACAAAAGGTGGCAGAGCTCCTTGCAGGTTCAAGTGCTAGGAAGAAAAAACTGGTAGCCATATATATAAAGTTTCTAATCTCGACATTCTTGATCTGCGCTTAATAACATTTTTGGGAATAAATTCCTGAATAATTTTTTTTTTTCCTTTTAGGTCCAAATGGCAGTCCATGAACTCCGGGAGAACGCATCCGGCAAAACCAGTGAACTACAGAAAGAAATGTCTACCATGCAAGAGTCCACTTCAGTTGTTAAAACGGAATGGAATCTTCACATGGAAAGCACAGAATCCCACTATCTTGAAGATACTTCTGCCATAGAAAGTGGAAAGAAAGGCATGGAAGAGGTTCTTCAAAACTGGTATGGGTTATTTTTCGTGATGATGATGCATTACGGTTTTCCCTAGCATCTGTTTTCTGATTGAATGGTTTTTTTCTTTTAGCATGCACTAAACATCCTATAAAATTCCTTCGCAGTTTGAATAAAGCAAAAATGAGTGCTCAGCAATGGAGGAAAGCTCAAGAATCACTTCTCAGCCTAGAAAAGAGAAATGTTGATTCAGTGGATTCCATTGTTAGGGCAGGGATGGAAGCCAATCAGATCCTCCGAGATCAATTTTCTTCAGCTGTTTCCACTGCTCTGGAAGATGTAGACACTGCAAACAACAGTTGCCTAACATCCATTGATTGTAAGTAAACATCTTTAGAATATCAAAGATAAATGAATATCAGATAAGCTGCAGCTGTTTTGGGTTATCTTTTACCAAAAAAAAAAAAGGATAAACTGATGAACAAAAAACACTCGCAGATTCATTACAACTCGACCATGATGCTTGCGGGAACATGAACTCCATGATCGTTCCTTCTTGTGAGGAATTGAGGGAATTGAAGGGTGGTCACTACCACAAGATTGTAGAAATTACAGAGAATGCAGGGAAATGTCTGGAGGAGGAATACATGGTAAAAAGACTGTAGAAATCAGCAAGCAACTATTGAATGCCTGTAAGAAAATATTAACCCACTGTTTTTTTTTTTTTTCTTGTTGTTGTAAACTCAATACAGGTGGACAATGCATCATGTTCAACACCAAGGAAGAGGTCATTCAACTTACCCAGCATGTCATCGATTGAGGAACTTAAAACTCCTCCATTTGAGGAATTACTGAAGTTGTTTTGGGAAGCAAAATCGGCAAAGCTAGCGAATGGAGGAGATGTAAGACACATCTTGGGGGCAAACGAAGCAGCAACAGCAGCACCCCAATCCCCATCCCAATCCCAAACCTTGAAAGACTCCAGACTTCCACTCACTGCTATTAACTAAAAGTGAGTGGGAAAAGGAAAACAGATTAAAAACAAAAATTGATTATAGTATTAGCATAGTGCTATAGTGGTGAGAAAGAAAAGGTGTGTACAGCACAGATATAGAACCAGAAGACGTGTGGCTGAACTGAACATCAGCTCTATCTCTCTCTCTCTCTGGCTTCCGTCTTGTCTTGATTAATTGTTTGCTCGAAAGAATTCCATTCTCAAATATAACACTGAAACACATTTTTTAAAACCTCTATTTGGTTGTTCACATTTGGACATTTCTGTTTAAAAGCCCATCTCGTGAATTTTTATGAAGTATCAAACAGAAAAAAAAAAAAAAAAAGAAAAAAAGAAGAGAGATAAGCCAGATGCCCGGAGATAAATTTGCATTACAAATGGCATAATTTTTTTAATGATGCAGAATAAATTTGGGATTTTATTTTTTTCTCAAATCGCCATCACTATCATCATCAAAATATCTCTTTTTCATTTTTTTTCTTTTTCCTTTTGGAAACAGATATATATATATATATATATTTGAAATAGGCATATTTATTAGTCCATTCCAATTTTAATGTGTTTATGACTACTCTATTGCCATCTTGAGTAGGAAAGAATATGTAATTTCGTAAAGATGAGAGGGTCAAGTTTTAAATATGTAAGCTGCTGCCATGACATGAACTACTCAAGCAAAACCGAAGCTGGAATCTAACTCAGTGAGTTTATTCAGTCATCCTCAATAAAATGATAACTCATTAAATCTGAAATTCCTTTCCCTGTCCTTTAAATGAACCTAATTTGTAAAAAAAAAAAAAAAAAAGGAAACTCGAATACTTACGCACAAATTTTGCTGTTTTAAGTGCACAGTGAACATATGAATTATATTTAAGATTATCAACATATGATATCAAAAAGGAAAATTATTATTTATGGGATGGCAGAGTCATGAACTATCCAACTGTACTCTAAACACATATTCTTGGACCTCAAAACATCACTTTCTAATCTTGCATTTTGTGCTAGAAATCACCGTACATGTAAGCTTCCGACGTATTATACACACCATCTTGAATGTCTCCTACCCTAGCATGTCCTTGACCTGCAAAAAATGTCAGTATTTCGCTCTGTCAGAAAACCAACAATTTCAATGACAAGCACAAAAAATTCAAACATCTTGATCTCCATTCTTTATAGTTGCAATTAGAAATGCATAATATACATTGATGTATGTTTGGGAATATGAATGAAATGCCTGCATTATGTATAAATTAGATTAATTTTCAATATAGTTATATATTTGAAAGGTAAAAACCATGAATTCCAAATTCACATATATCTAAAGGGAACTTCAAATTTAGCAATAAATAGACATACGACAAATCCATGAATTTGAAAAATAATCATGAATGTTATATTTATTTGTGTTTTATTACACAACTTACACTATTTTTGAAATCTAAGTTCACATATGCAACCTAAAAGAAAAGGATTTTCAGGCCGATTAAAATAATACTTCACTATACCATTAACCATGGTGATTTGTACACTTTGCATATTTAAACAATTTGCTTTTGCTATTTTGTCAATAAAAGAAGGCATTACATGCATCTTCAACAACCAAAAAAAAAAAGGCCATAATGCCAATGTCATGACAACTGAACGAAACAAGGGTGATAGCCTTCTAAGTGTCAACTAAATTCATAATTACTCACGTTCATAGTAAATGTACCAAAATCACAGAGGTTAAAATAGTATGAAAAAGTTATTACCCTCTAAAGCATCATCTGGTTAAAGAAATTTATAAACGTACCAATAGCTAACAGAAAAGAGACTGAACACCAAAAAATTTCATAAAACAATGGACAACTACCTGAAATATTCATCATAATAAGCTTGCACTCAGAAGTCCAACTGGCCTTTCTCTCTCAAAAGTTTCATCATCAAAATCTTCATTAGTGGAATTTTCTTGGCATAGCAATTTGTTCTCATGCACAGGATTTAGGTCAGACGGCTCCCATGTCATCGGATGATCCTGCTGAGTGTTAGCTTGCTCAGACCCATGACTGGTGTCAGCATTCTCCTCCCCATTTTGTCTATCACAACACTCCATCTCCACCTTTTTATCATCATCAGCGCACGAAGCTTCAACATTATGATCAGAACCTACTTCTAATCCCAACTGATCCCCAGTCCCATGAAAAGCCACAGTTACAGCTCCTTGATGAGATTGCTCAGCATTATCTTTTTTCTGCCTCTTCCATTTCTTAGTAGATGAAGTACCATCATCCTCAAAATCTTCTTCTTCTCTTGCTCTATGTAAATAAACCCACAATTTCCTCTCTCCGTCAAATTGTACACAAGGATCACGTTCATAGTGCAACCGGTCTAAGGCCCCACTAACAACCTGGTTTACTTGTGCATCAGAAACTTCTTCAACAACGTACTGAGAGTCTCTTATCAAAGTACAAACATCTGCACGTGTGCCAATACTTCCGGGCAATCTGGCAGCAGCATCTCTCACAAGACAAAGAATTGTAACATGCGGTGGCCGATCACGTTTCAGCATAAAATGGTCTCGAGCCTTTGAAGTTGGCTTACCTCCGCATCTTCTCAAGGGAGCAACTATTGATTTTTTGCCATCAGCAGCTGTGTAATGGTAGGCCCTATCAGGAATAGAATACCTAAGAAGCTCCTCCCTACGGAAATAAGCTCTCACTTCTTCAGAACTTGAGCTAATGGTATTAAGGCTTTTCTGAGCTCTTAGGTCTCTGAACCTTTCTTTCTCATCTATATTTACTTGCATCAGTTCAAGTGGTGGTGCAGGAAGACTCCCTATTAGTTGGAGAGTCTCTTGACCATTTTTTAGCCAATTTGCAAAGGAATCAACCAACTTGACAAGCATTTTGTGGTGAAGACCCCAGGCTTCAGGTGATGTCACCTCCTCAATAGTCTCAAGATTGTTTGAGCTATGCGCAACAGGACCAACCCAAGACCAGCTTTTTGTGGACTTGTTGTAGGCAACAAGTGCCTTCCAACCTTTTGCTCCCAAAGGTGCTGTTTTTGATGAGAAAATTTTCAGAACTCCCCGAATTAAATCTTGAAGCGGCTCTTGTGTCTCAAGGATACATGGGTCTCCAGGATTTACAGTCACACGATTAACAATTTCATGAACAGTAAGAGAAGGCAAACTTGTTTGCATAGGATGGTCTGAATTATTAGAAACTGTGTTGTCACAAGAAAGAACGCCATTCAGACCAACTTGCTGCTTTCCATCCTGATCTTCTCTAGGTTTACCAACCTCTAAGGAATCTTCAGGAAGTGGAGTAATCATTGCTACACGAACTGCAGAAAGAAGATGTATAATTGAGAATGAGAAACCAGTGTGAACTGTAGGGGTAATCAAAGTAAACGGCTTTTTCTGTGGTTTGGTTTCCATCTCCACATCTGTGGCTCCCAGCTCTGCATCATGAGGTTCAGAAGCTTCCAAATCTGAAGTAACAGTATCAACCTCAACTTTCCGTTTTCCCTTTTTCTTCAAGAAAGGGGAATCATCAGTTTGCTGCTGAAGGTTAGACTGCACGTTACCATCTTCGCCTGATCCATTGATATCTGCCACATACCTCTTCGCTTTCCTCTTCTTCATCACTGTGTTGCACCCTAGCAATGAAGCTTCAGACTTTTCACGATGATCATAGGCTTCAATATTCCGGCCTTTCTTCCCAGTTCTACCCAGGTTGTTTTCATCCGCCATTAATAGCGTCACAGGTGAAGCATCCTCATCATCGAGGTAATTATGCAGATAATTTGACTGAGTCGTAGAATGATCATACACAGGTTCACCTTTCTGCCTTTTCTCAGTAGGATAGGTCCTTGGTGAGGACCAGCGTAACCTGTCACGAGGTTCCCCTTGTAAATGGCCATTCTTGCCCAACTTGAAAACTGGTTTCCTATCAACATCGTCCAAAACTCTAAAAGCAGAGTTTTGCAAGGAACTGCTTTCATGCCTCTTACCCTTCTGTTTTCCTTTCAAATGGTAGCTTTCTACTCCTGCAACATGCACATTTTCCTCAAAGTTCTTTTTGCAGAAGCTCATTCCGTCAAGAGGCCATCCATCCTTCATAGTATCCTTCTTCAAAAATTTGATCTTTTTAGAATCGAGGTCAGACTTCAACGAAGACAACTGAGGACCTTCTATGACACCACTGGTGTATGCCAACTTGGTTCTCATTGAAGGATTGCTCTCCTCCTCATAGTCAAATTGGTCAGATGAGTCAGATTCTGTTTCTTCATTTTTATTAAATGCTCTATTACCTTTTGACAGGGCCATAACTGGGCCTCCATTTTGCACACAGTTCCCTCTAATCTTCTCCTGTGCTGGTTTCATTCTACTGTCAGAATGCAAGAATCGATCATTCATCTGTGGTGAGGAAGCTTTACAAGATTTAAAAACAAGATCCGGAGACTCTTGCCTTGTCTTCCATTTCTTGCTCCTACTATTCCAATCATCAGATCTAACAGATGAATCCACAGAGAAATCTTCCCTTTGGTTTTTATTTTGCCAAAACAGTTCAGAACGCTCAGATAAATCAACTCGACCCCCTTTCAACTGCAGTGGATGAGTTCGGCCTTTCATAGACTTTTTCTGATCTCCAACTGCGAATAGGGGATGGTTGCCAGAAGACTTGGACTTTTTAGTAAAATCATAGGATGTTCTCATATTAGGTGGCTTTGAAGTACACATATTTGCCTCAGACAATTGATTCACATTCCTATTCCTACCATACACCTCCAAATCATGCTTTGAAGACAAAGGGAAAGCCATGGAACTATCAGCGGCTAATTCTTGCCCTTTCAAAAGGTCATACTTCTTCCCTGCTCTCCATGAACCAGATTTGCCCATGACGCTACCATGCACAGAATGTCGGCTTTGTTGAATACCTGTTCCAAACATTGGGTCATCGGCATCATCTAACCTCATCCAATCCTTTTCCCTGTGTGCTGCTCCTGATTCATATTTCTGTCGAGGAAGTGTTCCTGGCAAACCATATGGCTCAGAATTCATCTCCAAACCAGGGTAAAAGCAGCTGCCAAACTCTTTTGCAGAAGGAAATTTTGACCCACCTGACCTCAGTATACCTTTTGGATTCTGCTTACTGTATTTTGCTGGTCCCAAAGCCATCAGCTGCCCTCGTGGAGTGAATTCTAAATTTGGACCAATCCCGTAGCCAGAGGAGCAGCCTGTTTTCTGCGAAGTTTTCCGGGCCTTAACCCTTTTGCTCCACAACCCATCAACTGAATTCTCTCTTTCATAGGATTCAAAATCCTTATCTTCCAACTTCTCATACATCAAACTATTTTCGCTTCTCATAATATTTAAAACACGAAGCCGTTCCTCAATGCTGTATCCCCTACAATTAAGCCAAGCATCCCTTATTTGAAGAAGATTGACAACCATATTATTCTGATGCTTCCTCAAATGATGGTAATGCTGCCGCTTCTGAAAGAAATTCAAACCCTCCCGATAAAGTGCAACCCTCGGCTCACACAGTCCTCCTTTCAACATATCAAACAACCTCTTAATAGGACTCCCAAAGTGAAGGTTATTGCCCTTAAGAAGGTCATTCAAAGTCCGCATAAAAGTATCCTCATCCATGTCAGGTAAAAACTGAGTAAGGTTAAACCTCTCTTCATCACTTAAACACACATTCCACACATCAAGAGACAAAATATCTTCCAATCCAGGAAGATCATATAACTCGAAAGGAACAGAACAAGTCAAGTTCCCGACTTGGCAAAATTCAGCCCCAGTTTCACCTAATTCCAATAAGTCAAAGTCATCCGAACCTGCTCCTGAATCAGCATCATCAAATTCATCATCATCTTCGTCATCATCGGAACCAACAGCTGAGCTTTGACGTTGAAGCTCATCCTCATCACTTGACACCGTCGTCTCTCTACTACCAGGCGAAAACTCCGAATCAAATGGTAAAACTTTGAAATTATTCTTCTCAATCGCCATTATAAAATACAACACCAACCAAACAAAATAATTTCTAGTCCTCAATTCCACAAAATTTTTTTTTTTCAAAAAATTATTTCCACCGTTTCCAAGTAGAGCCAATTCATCAAAAACCTAACAGCAACAAATAAAGGAAAGAAATTCTCAAAATTTGCAATTACAAACAGAATAAAACAAAAACTGAAATACAACAAAATAAATCAGTATGAAATTAAATTGTAGAAATAAAACGACGTTGAAAAGAAAATATATACACGTCATTCGAAATGAAATAAGAATACCAGTGGCGAAATTTAGACAGTCGGGAAATTGAAGATTTGGAGATTATTTCTCTTTTTTGTTTTTTTTGGCTGATCGAAGAAAAATAAGGAGGGGAAAAGAATGGGAATTTGGTTAAATCTGGGAAACCCTAAATAAAATAGGCAGGAGATGAGGTGAAGGGAAGGGGAGGGTGAAGAAGACGGTGGTGACGTGGAAGGATGGGAACCGTCGGATGGAGACTGGAGATGAAAAGACGAAAAAGGGCAGAGAGTGGGGGCGCGGGGGTAGAGGAAAGAGAGAGAAAGAAAAGGGAGTTTGAAAGAAACTCGACTCAGTGAGTTGAGATGAGTTGAGTTCGTGCGAAAGAGAAAGACAGCAAGGGAAGCCAGAAGAGAATGCCCCATGATTTAGGAAGCTTCCGGCCGTTGGATCTGTCCTATCTAGGCGCTACTTTGCCTCTTCGACGTCGTTTCAGCCCTCCCACCTTCGTTTTTGATTTGATTTTTCCTTTCCTTCTCATTTTAAGGTTTCCCTTTCGAGTTGTATGGACCAGTGTAACTGGCAAGGTGGTGGTGGTCGTTGAACAAACGGTTATATTTGTCTATGTGTGAAAATTTTTTATTAAAAAGTTGTTTACTAATTAATTTCTCAATGAGCTCCTTTTTTTAAAAAAAATAAAAAAATAAAATATTATTTTTAAAAATTAAATAAAAATATTTTGTTTATTATATAATATGTTAAATCATATTCAAATAAAAAAGTTTTATTCAAAGCTTAATTCGAATTGAATTTTTTTAGTTACATTCACTTATTTGTATCTATATTATTATAAAAAATTATGATTATGTTATCGTTACAAATTAAATAGCATATTTAATTAAAAACAAGCCAGATTTAAATTATCTATTTATAAATATGTGCGAGTTTGAGCAAACATGTTTGATCTTAATATGATGCTTAGACTTGATCTAAATTTAACCTTGTCTGGCCATAAACACTCCTTGGTA
>JBBYHO010000008.1:2471518-2491115 GCA_038382025.1 Adansonia gregorii | reverse complement strand
GAAATGATTTGTCTACGTACTGTGGATGGAATAGGGAACTGGTTGGTACAACTACAAACGACTAGATACATATATCTAACTCTGAATTGACGGTTTTGATAGGAAACCCATGATTTGTTTAATAAACATCGGTCGTGACCCCAGTGTATTTAGATTATACATATATTCTATTCTTCTTGTGAGTTGAACTTTGACTATAAAAATCTTTTAAGTAGCCTTATTTAGATTTACCTACCGAGCTACTAAACCAAATATGCAGCAGAACTTCTTCTTCATGGAAAAGTAGCTTTTACTAACAGCAAGAAAAGCGCTCACATAGAGTTTAGGTTGTTGCACCTTTTTTTTTTCTTTAAAGTATCCAATATGACTTTTGAAACATTTGGAAAAGCATAAAAATCCGACACTTGAGCAATGGAGGCTTTTAAGTTTTAGAAAGATAAGACAACGGCTGACTAGAATAGATGGGAGGTCAAATAAATTGATTATCCTCGACAGCACTCTTTAAGTTGTTCTAAGAACAGGTCGTTTCAATGAAACAATTGAAGCAGGATTCGAGTGTTTTTTTTTTTGGTCACTTTAATCTTCAAATTTCAAACTGTTTTAAACTATAGTGTCTAATCAACCAAACACCTTTTTCTCAGCACAATATATATATATATATATATACATATATGTACGTATGCTACCCCACTGGCTTTGATGAATACCTACTCACATAAGCAATTGCAGGTTTACTATTAGGGGTTCTCAGTTTTGTCTATTATGTTAAAAGAACAATAAAGAAACAGGAAAAAAAATGGGGTGCCTCTCATCGTCCATAAACAGCACTTTTGGGAGGCATTTCTGTCGTCATTTATGATTCTTCTGTCGCAATCCTGAGCCTGTACTTGGAATCACCCAGGCACTAAAAGTTTTGATTTATGCGTCACCATGACGATGCTAATAAATTCAGGCTAATAGTCTTACATCAGCTATGAAATTTATTGTCCACTGACTTTATATTTTTATTTGGTATATACATTTACTCTGCTAGAATTATGATTTTGTATATGAAGCTTTAAAAGTGGTGAACCATGTGCCGAACAGCATCTCTTTTCATTGATATGAACCTTTATAGAAATATCCATGGTAGAAATTAAATGCCATGGATCCGAAAGTTTTGGTTTTTCTTGATTTTGTTGGTAGGCATGGAATTTGACAGCTTCGCTCTTGATCCGATGGCCGGACGGGCATATGTTACTGGTGTCCTATACAAAACTGGCAGTATTGTAGGCCAAAGGGGCATTCTTTTTTGGCATACTTATCATTTGTTCCTAAGCTTGGGGTTTGACTTTACCCCATTTGCCAAGCTCTACAAGGATGTTCCCATCATCTTTCGGTAAATAACAATGAACCAGCGGACTGGAAAATCTAAATTAAATTATGTGAATCCTTTGGCAAAACTTATGACATGATACATTGAATTGAAGGAGAGTGGTTTTCAATACCGAAACTGAGGCAATTATTTTAGGCAGGGCCTCCAGACAGGTGGATGCCCCAGGACCATCATATAACTGCTCTGCCAGAGGCATTGAAAATGTTATAATGTGATGTCGTCACCATTGATTACATAATATCATATAGATATATTTAATTCAATGCTGAACTACTGGCTCTTACAGATACATTCAAGTGTATGAAGATGAAAGCCCTTACAAGACATACCTTCAGCATGTAATCAGTGCAACTCTCAAAGATAAGCTCTTCTTCGACTTAGCTAACCATACCCCCTGAAGGTTGTAGAAGCTGATGCTGTTTATGTTTAAACTTTCGAGACTGCAAGTGCAAATGTGCTTCTTAAGACCAAACTAATATATCCAAAAGCCACATTTATGTGTCTCCCACTTGTCACTTTACGTACCGAGATTTAGTTGTTACCCCCGCAAACGCTTACGAGATTTCAAAGGTATGTTTCATGCATTGCCACCTGGAGGTGCAGACAAGCTGCGGTTTGACCATGTCTTGGCTTGTCTTGGATGGGAATGCTTCTTAACCAGAAGCTGCTTCAGCTGCTACGCATCAGCAAATCTTCCAAAGACTTGATAATGTTTAAAAACAAATATTTAAATTCAATAATTATTTCATTTAATCCATGTGATGTTAGGGGTCTCAATCTGTCAAATGTTAAGAAGCCCCGAGAAATTTTTATGAGACTGCGCAATTTCTGTTCTTTTTTTGGTAGCCCAAGTTATTACTTCAACAAAGATCAGTGAATGGGTCCGACGGGACCACTTGCATTGCATGCAGCTCTTCAGACAGGCTTTTTGGACTTGTTAAATCCTTTTTTGAAACAGGTTTGGGGGAGCATCTGGCCCATATCCCATGGTTGGCTTTTGTAGCCCTTACTCCTAACCCAAATATGGCTAGAATTTGTTTTATTTTTCGTCACAAGCCATGAATTTTATTCATTCGAGGAAAAACATTAAAGCTGATATTTCAATCAATGCAAAAACATTAGTTATGTTTTGCTTGTTTTCCTTATTCTCGTTGTTTTTCTCCGTGCCGTTAATTATTATTGTCATTTTTTTATTGTATTTCAAAATTATCAATGGTTAAACAGGATGATTAATATTAAGAAAAACATAAATGACATCCAACACTCTTTTTTTTTTTTTTTAATTTAAGAGGGATTATAATTTTTTTAAATTTGAAAAAAGAGAGATAAAGAAATTTAAGGCAAAAGTTCGAAGTTCCCATAATTTTTGGTCATAAATTTCTGAATGAGCTGACTTAAGAACTACGTATATTTGCTACGTTTTAAGTGATCTTACTTTTTGCTGACACAAATCATCATATATAATGATTAAACTGCAGGACGAATGGTTTAATGCGGATCCTGAGGTAATTATTAGCTAGGTTCTTCAGACAGGTGAAAGCACCAAATGCAGGAGCACAATGGTTCAATGCGGATCCATCTATCTAGTCTATGCAGTTAGTTCTCAATGATGATGAGCTCTCCTTCAGCATGGCAAATCATACTTGCCGTTGTTGAAGCTGCCACTGTCGTTTATGTTAACCTTCTTATCGCCCACCAGGGCAACCAAAAATGTGGCTCTTAAGAGCAAACCAAGATATCCATACCTTTGGTAATTCGACTGTTGCCTGCAATTTAGAATATGAATTTTACCAATTTTACAGCTCTAAGTGACGCTTCCTTTTGCAACAAAATTTGCAAGTAAACTCGGTAGCTTAGCTAGCAAGCAATGTCCAGCTAATGCGCCTCGAAAGGTTGACGATACAAGCAGTTCTTTTTTTTTTGTTCACTAGGAACAAGCCCTTGTCGGCAGAAGCAAGCCTGCGAGGGACCAAACTGAACCATGTTTTGCAGCTCCAGTCAATAATTTTTTTTTCTTTTTCAACGCCGACCACAGCACTACTCCAGGATGACTTCTTCGGTCGATCAAATGCTGTTATACACTACAGGATTTTCCAAGTAATCCAACAATTCCATTTTATTATACAGGCACTCCACCTCTTAGCACTATGGTGAGCAATGGAACAAAGTTGTCCGTGCTTCCTTTTAACACTAGCACAGAGCTAACCATGCAAGACACAAGCATTGCTTGGAGCTTAGAGCCACTCCCTTCATTTGCATGGCTTCAATTTCTTTGTTGTTGGTAAAGGCTTTGGAAATTTTGATTCTAACATGGTCACTAAAAAGTTCAATTTTATTGACCATGTTGGAAGGAACACTGTGGATGTACCATCAAAAGGTTGGGTAGCTAATTATTTTTGTGGCAGACAATCCAGCTGGTTAGAAATAACAGCATAATGTGGTACTTAATTTATATTAGATGATTACTCTATTTTTGCTTATGTTTTGTAGCTGCTAAATGACAGCAAGAGACACGTGTCAACGGGTGTACGGATCGTGCATTGCCACCTGGAAGTCCATACAAGCTGGGGCTTGAAGATGGCTTTTATAGTCTCGCTTGGAAATCAACCCAATCAGAAGTTGCTTCCTTCCCCAGCCCTTCACTCAGACAGGACTTTGTGACTTTTTTTTGGACCCCTTTTTTTCCGTTGACCTGTTAATTCTGAATAATTCCTGAAATTGATTAACTACGGAGAGAAAAAATGGAGTGGAAAAAAAATGATTTCCCAGTTTACTCTGATATAGGAAACCTCAGCCCTTCGCATGTATCCTCTATCAAAACCCGTCATCCGACTGTCGAGGTAGTTGTGATTCTCGGAGGCTATACAATAAATGGTGAAATCGTATACTTCAGCCCTAAGACAGTCAACTCCTGGGTTAGAAATGATATTCATTTTCATAACAAAGATATAAAAAAGGCATAATTTGGATGGAATTGATATAGACTGTGAACACTTCCATTCAGATCCTGATACATTTGCTGATTGCATTGGACGGCTTCTTTTGTTCCTAGAACAAAAAATGGGGTGGTGCCATTTGCATCAGTAGCATCCTATAACGATGATTTTGTGAAACTGCATTACTTGGCTCTGTGGAGGAAGTATGGAAATTTCGTAGACTAATTCAACTTTCAGTTTTATGCCTATGATGAGGGCATTACTTTTTTTCAATTCCTGAAATACTTTCATAAACAGAGCTCTAACTACAGAGGTGGAAAGGTCCTGGTTAGCTTTGATACCGATGGAAGTGTAGATTTGTCTCCTGAAAATGGGTTCTTTGAGGCATATTGCAAGCTGAAGGGCAAACTTCATCGCATATTTGTTTGGTCGGCAGATGACTCCAAGAAAGCTGGTCTCAACAACGAGAGAAGCGGTCACAGACCTTCTTGGCCAGATCAACATGATCCATCTCATCAATAGTCTCCCCCTCTCCCTTGAGGTAAAAAAAACAATGCACTGAAAATTAGTTATATGCATGGCAGATGATAGCTCTATGACTCGTGCTGGCTACGGAAATTTCCAAATGCGACACATAATCTGACATTAAACGTCATCAATGAAAACAAAGGCAAGAAAATCAAAATGAAGTCCACCTTCTCAAAACCAACATCCCTGAGAAAGATTTTGCGAGAGCCAACAGAACTGAAAATCCAACAAACCAATTATTTTCCTCCCACATAATCAGTATGAAAGTGACATACAAGCCAAAACTGATATGATATCCCACAGCTAGATTAGAGAGCACCATTAAAAAGAATACCAACATTTATTACCCAGAAATGCAGTAAGAATAATATGATTATGATATAGCAAAGCACTAACATGCTTCAGGTACCTACATTTGATCAATCACCAAGGCTTTCAGTGGTCCCCTGACCAAGAAATTAATTTTGCCACTTATATAACCATTGTTCTTCATGCATTTTGTCAATGTAAAAAGAGTTTGAAGTTGTGGTGTTGCTTACTTTTCTAGCTAAGTGCTATTGAAATTCAGTAGCAAAATATGCTTGTTATATAAGCTTTTGCTTGTAGCTTCTAGTTCAGTTTTAGCAAATGTTCTTTTCCACAAGAACCTGCAAGTCATCAATCAGGCAGGTCCTATCAAGACAGAAGAAGGGATATCCGAAAAGAAGCATAGGTTGAAACCCCATGGATTCCAGATAACTTAAAACAACCCTAACCAAATATTTGTGACCCTGCACTCAAGGCAACATACATTTTTTGTTTTTGCCACACGCAACAAATACATTTTCAATCAAAGGCAAATTTCAAACTGCATTAAGTTCTCAAAATGATTAACAAGAAATACACCCAGAAAACAAAAGATTTTTCCTTTTTTTTTCCCCTTTGCCTCAACTGCTGGAAGCCTTTGCAACTCCTCAATAAACCCAAGAATCTACACAACATGACATGGAGAAACTAGTAAGACGCTTTTCCTAACATTTCATTATATAAGCCTCTGATTTTCAGGATAGCCCAGTAAACCTTGAAATGAAGTATGAAAGGCTGCCAACATCGTTACACCTCAAAACAAGGTAAGCGAGAATAGAGGAGAGTCTAAAATATTAGATAAAAATATAAGCTAAAGGACAATTGGAATCATTCACCTGTCTCGTGCATAATATGAATTTGGAAATGCAAAGCAATCATCAAACTAATACCATAACTAAAGCAGCATTCTGCTTGGGTAAAATAAATTTTTATTCTGAACTTCTACGCTACCAGCATCTGGAACTCCATTAACATTCAAGGAGCAACAATATGGTTCTGAGATGCCTATAGCACCAAAACAAGCCATTCAGTAATTGCAATTTGCAAGCATTAAATTATTTCTTCCTAATACAGCATTTTTATCAATTGCATTTTCAAATATGATCAATTGAGTATATATACCTACTAAAAAGCACGTCCTACTTTGTTAACAATCATGTATATGCATCTCTGGGGTGATAAAAAATATGATAAAGAACTAGAACCAGATATGCCAAAGTTAACCATGGATAAATTTCATTCATTATAAATTAGAAACAAGCATACTTCCCTCAAAATGACAATGTAAAGAGTATCCAAAAATGATTACGAATTTTAACTGCGGAGCGAAGGATTGCCTCTAAACGAAGACCCTCCTTCAATCTGCCATAAAAAAAAAAAAAGAATCTAAAATGCCTCAAATCAATCACTGATCAACTTCTTTTTTAATCTTCTTCTTCTCCCGTAGCTCAGAGGAAGCATTATTTTCACTTCCCCCCTCAATCTCTCTACTCTTCCTTTTCTTCTTCTTCTTCTTCTTCTCCCCTTCCCTTTCTTCTTCATCTCTCATTTCACCCTTCTCAATGTTCACCCCATTTTCCTGCAAATTTTCAATCTTTCTGCCACTTTTCTCCTTCTTAGGCTTCTTTATCTCGCTCTGCTCAGCTACCATTTTGCCCTCATCTTCCCCAAAGTCACCCTCATTCTTTTCCTTCTTCCCCTTGCTCTCTCTATCTTCAAATACAATTTTACCCCTAGCATCCGGAAAATTAATCACCTCACCCTCCTCTTTCTTCTTCTTGTTGTCATGCTTTTTTCTTTCGCCATCCCCGTACCTATGATTCGCCTCTTGACTCAGCTCCTCAACTTCACCAGTCAAGTTGAATACACTCGGTTCTAGACTCGACTCCCCAGCACCTTCCACTGTGGTCTCGGAGTTGGACTTCTTGTGCTTGCGGTCCGATCTCGACGGTTTTCGTAGCTCTCTATGCAACTGTTTGAGCTCGGTGAATGATGCTGAGGTCCGTCGAAGATATGCGCTGATCGCTTGTGACGCCCCGTTGTCAGTAGCGGCGAAGTTGGCAATGATTTTGGCTGCCTTGGAAACGGAAATTGCAGTAGAAGAGATGATTTTGCCCGTTACCGTCTTCATTAGAGTTTGGGATTTTCCGAGAAACTGAAATGTGAAAGCCTTAGGGTTTAACGCTCATTCGACTTTATGCTCTATGGCTTTTCTGGTTCGCGGGTAAATAAAACCTACCAACGAAGGTCAGCCTAAAAATTTTGATGGCCCAAAACATTCGTCTAAGGCCCAGTCCAATATTTATCTGGAAAAAAGCCCTAACTTCCTTCCACCTTTTGATTCTCCGTATATAAATCCAACCCAACCCAACCCAACCCAACCCAAAATTCCCAAAACAGTTAAAAGGAGTTTATTCAAAAAAAAAAGAAAAAAAGTTATTAAAGGCGCTTCCTTTTACTCTTCGCCTCCTCTGAAATTAGCCTTAAACCCTTCCGTTTCCGTCCCCTAAACCCATTTGTTTCTCTTTTTTCTTTTTTAATCGAAGAAGATGGAGCAAAAAACACAAGATATCATGTTTACGAAACGGCCTTATATCGAAGATGTCGGGCCACGAAAAATGTAACTCCCCCCTTTTTTATTTAATTGTATTTCGTTCCTTTTTTTTCCTTCTGTTTTCCGTTTTATATTGAATTATCTCTTGAAATTATCGATCTTTTTTATTGTTATTTATGCAGAAAAAGCATTAAATTCTCTATGTTTTCGGATTCAGAGATAGCCAAAGCTGCTGAAGTTCAAATATATAAGGGTGTTTACTATGATCCTAAAAACCAACCCATCGAAGGCGGCTTGTTGGATCCTCGAATGGTACTTAAAACTTACTTAAATTATGTATTTATTATTTTTTGCTGGCGTGATTTAATTTTTTTTCTTTTGGAGTTTTGATTTTGCTTTTTCCTTTATGGGGGGGTTTTTTTTTTTTTTTTTCCAGGGTCCTCCAAATAAGTCCGGTAGATGTGTAACCTGCGATGGAAGTTTCGGGGACTGTCCAGGGCATTACGGATACGTAGCTCTTGCCCTTCCTGTTTATAATGTTGGGTATTTAAGTACAATTTTAGACATTTTAAAGTGCATTTGTAAGGTAATAAATAAACTTGACCTGAATTTTTTAAATTGTGATTTAATTTAAATTTAATTGAAGCACACTTTTGATTAATGTTTCCTCCGATGTTTTGTTTACAGTCTTGTTCTCGTGTCCTTTTGGATGAGAAATTAAGCAAAGATTATCTGAAAAAGATGAGAGCTCCAAAAATTGAACCGTTAAAGAAGGCTGAGATAATGAAAAGTATAGTAAAGAAGTGTACTTCCATGGCTGGTGGTAAAGCTGTGAAGTGCTGGAGATGTGGATACGTAAATGGTTCGTATTCTATATTCTCTTGTATTTCAAATATAATTTTTGACATGATGCATTTATCATCTTCATAAGTATAAGAAAATGGTTCATGTTTGGTAACGATAATTGCCATGTAGGGTTTTCTTGATGTTATTTGATTTTAAATTGGCTAGTTCTTTTTCTTTGTGCTCTGCCTCGTTAACTGATGTGAGAATCTAAGCTGGTTATGCTAGTTTGCTGTATAGGGTTTTTTTAAGGCTTTTATGATAATGTGAAATGGCACCAGGTAGGAATTACTTTTCCTTTTAATGGTTTTTAGGTACAGTGAAGAAGGCAGTGGCGATGTTAGGTATTATTCATGATCGTTCAAAAATAAATGATGACAGTTTGGAAGAATTTCGATCTGCAATTTCACACACAAAAGAGTCTAAGGCATCCTTCAACGTTGCTACTTATGTTCTTAACCCTGTCAAAGTGCTTTCTCTTTTTAAAAGGATGACTGATGTGGTAAAACCCTATTGCCTTTTTTTTAATAATTTTCAAGATTTTATTGCATGTTTCACATGTTGAAACAGAAAGCATGCATTGGAAAAAAAAAAAAAAAAGTAATGAAATAAAGAAAAGTTTCTTTTTTCTGATCTCTTATAAAATTTTTTCAGTCAAGTTTTTCAATAACCCGATATATTCTGTATTTCATTGTCCACAGGACTGTGAATTGCTTTATCTTTCAGATAGACCTGAGAAGCTTATTATTACGAACATTGCCGTGCCACCTACAGTTGTCCGACCTTCAGTCCTTGTGGATGGGTCACAGAGGTTTCCATAGAAAATATCTGACTCTGTTTTATACTATGCATTCTCCATTTTGTTTACTGGACATCAGGTTTTATTTCCGGTAGAAGCTGCTACAAGAGTTGATAAAAGGATATTTATTTTAACAATTTTTCTCTTTCCATGTTGCAGCAACGAAAATGACATTACTGAGAGGTTGAAAAGAATTATTCAGGCAAATGCTAGCCTTCATCAGGAGTTAGTAGAAACAAATGCCGCATTCCAATGTCTGGTATGGAAATGGATTCTGATACCTAATATGTACCTGAAGGAATCTAGGTCAATGTTGAATTTGTTATTACTGTTATTTGTATATACAGAGGCTCGTTGGGCCTTGGAATACACAACATGAATGAGTCCTATCCACCTATCGTCTCACCTTGAAGTGGGAAGGCTTTAACTATTGAAGTGTCTCTTTTCGATTGGCTGAATGCTATTATTGTAATCATATTTGATCATGTTGATTAATTTGGTTTTTCATTTTGTATTGTCTATTGAATTTTTTTACCCTTTATATGAACTGCTATTTTTTTCCTTGATTCTCTATTGCTCAAGAACCTCTTATTTGTTTGGATATCTCCCTGAAACTATGTGGTTATGCTAGTATTGTTCTTTGCATAGAATTGGTTCATCTTTTTAAGTTACACACGCTGGTGTTCTTACCGTTAGCTGTTTTCTTAATGTTGTATAGAGAATTAACTGACATAGAAGTGCCACATACTTAGTTCACTGCCAGAATTCAAAGCATAGGAAAGAGAGCATATTACGGGATACTGTGTGATACGAGGAAGGCATGAAATGCGGTTTGTTCTAGATAAATGCGAAAGACTGTTTGGATACTATGAATAAAGCTATCTTATTTAGAGAGTGCTGAAGTTACGAGAATCACAAGGGATTAACATGTGGGATAGACATAAATTCTTTACCTTTCAGTTTTTGTTGGTGAAATTATGGGGTTGTTTTTAATTTAAGCCTGGAGAGATACATCAAGGTCAAAAATAAAAAGGCCACATTGAACTAGAACATTTATGGTTGCAAATCTTTTGTTATAGTTGGAATGCCGAAGGTCAGAGTGATGCAGTAAAATTGTCGATTATTAATACATGTTGCTATTGTAGATATTTCTTTATCCTCTCTGAATATTATTTATGATGTCTTATGTTGAAGATTTTTCTTTAGGGTGGCTGGGAGATGCTTCAAGTCGAGGTAGCACAATACATTAATAGTGATGTTCGTGGTGTTCCTTTTAGTATGCAAGTGTCAAAGCCACTGAGTGGTTTTGTTCAGCGCATCAAAGGGAAACAGGGACGGTTTCGTGGGAATTTGTCTGGAAAACGTGTTGAATATACTGGCCGGACTGTTATATCACCTGACCCCAATCTGAAAATTACTGAGGTTGGTGTCTTAGTAAGGTTTAAGCAAGTTTTAGGATTTTGAAATTTTGATTTATTTTTCCTCTGATGGAATCAATGATTCAGGTGGCTATTCCAATCCATATGGCTCGAATTTTGAGTTATCCAGAACGTGTTTCCAATCACAATATAGAGAAGCTAAGGCAATGTGTTCGTAACGGCTTTGATAAATATCCTGGTGCAAGGATGGTCAGCTATCCCGATGGTTCATCTAGGTGCATCACTCTTGCATCTTATGACTTTTGGCCCTATTTTGATATTCAAAACTGCTTCATTGCTAATGATGTGGGGTTACTGTTTGATGCCATAGGTTTTTGCAGGGTGAATACAGAAAGCGCATTGCTGATGAACTAAAATTTGGTTGTATCGTTCACCGCCATTTAGAAGATGGAGATATTGTTCTTTTCAATAGACAGCCAAGCTTGCATAGAATGTCTATCATGTGCCATAGGGTGATTATTAGTTGTGGACGTACTAATTGCAGTGTTTAGTTGTTCTTTTTTCCCTTCAAGTTGGTGCTTGATCATATTTTTCATGCCATGCCTGCAGGCAAGAATAATGCCGTGGAGAACGTTACGATTCAATGAGTCTGTTTGTAACCCATATAATGCTGATTTTGATGGCGATGAAATGAACATGCATGTCCCGCAAACAGAAGAGGCTCGAACAGAGGCACTCATGTTGATGGGGGTAAATTCTTTCATATCATACTACCTTTGGATGTATTCACGTTGTGCATTTTGTTTTTGTAATTCCCACTCAGCTTTTCGATCGATATAAATTTTTTATCTTTAATATGTTTTCCCACTGGTGAACCGCAATATAGAAGTAATGATAATGGTTTGCTTAGAAACGTCTTGAGAAATGAACCTTTGAACTACTAATGAAAACTTTTTCCTGCAAATTTAGATAAAGCTGAAAATTTCTTGTATGACTTTTTGTGTGTGTTTCTAGGTGCAAAATAATTTATGCACACCAAAAAATGGAGAAATTTTGGTTGCTTCCACTCAAGATTTTTTAACATCATCCTTCCTTATTACAAGGAAGGATACTTTCTATGACCGTGCAACTTTTTCCCTTATATGTTCCTATATGGGTGATGCTATGGATCATATAGATTTGCCCACTCCATCAGTACTTAAGGTAAATGCTGATATCCGTTTTGCTACTTTTGCCTATATTCTTTTCTATTTTTATTCAATTTAATCTTTGTGATACAGCCAATAGAGCTTTGGACTGGTAAGCAATTGTTTAGTGTTCTATTACGCCCACATGCAAGTGTGAGAGTGTACCTGAATCTTATGGTCAAGGAGAGAAACTACTCCAAGAAGGTCATCAGAATGCTTGGCGACAAAGAAATAGAAGTAGAAACAATGTGCCCTAACGATGGATTTGTCTATATTCGGAATAGTGAGCTTATATCTGGGCAATTGGGGAAGGCTACTTTAGGTGAGTTTTGCTTTATTTCTTAGTTATTCCTATGTGTACTTTTTCTAATCAATTATTGTGTTGTTTTAAATATAATTCTTAGGTTTTTCATTGAGTCATGGAAAAGTGCATGGCTGAAATATTTTGTAGACTAGTTTAATAATGATGAGACTTGAGAGACACCAGCTGTATCTAGTATTGTCAGCGTGTGGCGAGATCTGTTGCTCGGTAATTTGATTTGGTATGTTGGCTGGATTAGTGATAAAAGTGTAGACATAATTTTTAGTGGATAAAATGACTAGAATGTAATTCTTTTTAGTCATCTTTAGAGCATATTTTCATTTGAGACTTTTCATTTTCTAAGCTATTACTTGCCATTGCTAAAGATTTATTGTTACTAAACCTTAAGAAAGCCTGTCACACGGACACCTTTAGCTGCCCATTGATGTGGAGGAGCTAGTTCTTATCTACCTTTTCTTATTTCTTCTGCCATTTTCAATTTCCTTTGTGTACCCTGGTATGGTCCAGCCACTCTCTTCCTTTCCTCTTTTCTTTTCTTCTTTTTTTAATAATATTTAAAATGAGCTTCATTGGCTTTACGGTGTCAATTGCATGCAACATAAGGATAAAAACACACATTGGATGCAAAAGTAACATGATTATTAGTTCGGAGCTTGAGATAACTGCAGATGTTCTTGGATGGCTCTTAATGGGGCAAACTTATGTTTTAAATAAATTGCCTTAGGCTTCGCATACTATTAACCTATTTATGATTCCTCTTTCTATTATGGGCTTATATTGGGTTAGAAAGTTCACAGTAAGTTGAACTCTTCTGTGATGAACTAAATACAGGCTGAAACCCAATAGAGTGGTGCCCTGCAACCATTCTAAGGGCTGTACATATCCTATCTGTTTTTCATAGTTTCAAATGCTAGTAGGTTTTGGAAGACATTAACTGTTTTTTTGAAGTTTTCCATCTATTTAATTTTGTTTTTATTTTTTTAACATCCTGGAGTCTCTTTGGCTTGAGTTATGGGGGAGAAAAACAATAATTTCAGTTTAGTCTCTTGGCATTCTCTATTTTTTATATCCTCAAACATGAATCCAGGAAATGGCAACAAGGATGGACTTTATTCTGTTCTTCTTAGAGACTACAATGCACATGCTGCAGCTGCCTGCATGAATCGGCTAGCTAAACTGAGGTAATCTTATAACCCAAGAGTTGAATTGCGAAATTTCTTCCATCATTGTTTCTTAAGTTCATATGTAAACATTTTGGTTGTTTGAATGACTTCATGCTGATGCAATTGCTTCATAATTTTGTAAGGTCAAGTTCATGTTTGCGATTCCTTTCTGAAATGTTTCTTTAAAATCTTAGTCTAAAATAATATATCATGGATTTCATGTTGTTTATAGTGGTCTCATCAATAATACATGTTATTGTTTCTAAAGAATCTCTCTTTTTCACTTTCCAATTTATTCCAATGTATTTAATGTAATTTTAGGTCTTATTTCGCTTGTGTTCTCTTTGTTCTTCTGTTCATTTTTTTATGTGCTTCTCTATGCAGTGCTCGATGGATAGGGAATCATGGCTTCTCAATTGGAATTGATGATGTCCAACCAGGAAAACGTTTGAATGATGAGAAAGCAATAACAATTTCAGGAGATTATAAAAAATGTGATGAACAGATACGGATGTTTAATGAAGGAAAACTACAGCTTAAACCTGGTTGTGATGCTGCTCAAACACTAGAAGCTAATATAACTGAAATATTGAATAATATTAGGGATGCAATTGGGAAGGTAAGGATTGGGGACATTGCATTTTCTATTTGAACATATTAATTGGTCACTGCTAGAATACTTACTAGCATTTGTTTAATCTTTTAAGTTTATGTCACGTTTCATACACTTGGAACGATGTATTTTATTTTTAGAATGGTGATATTACCTGAAGACTATTTTGTTTATGGTTTATGAGAATTGCTTTGAAACAGGTATGCATGAGGGAACTACACTGGAGAAACAGTCCCTTGATCATGTCACAATGTGGTTCCAAGGGTTCTGCTATAAATATAAGTCAAATGATTGCATGTGTTGGTCAACAGTCAGTTGGGGGTCGTCGTGCTCCTAATGGATTCATAGATCGTAGCCTTCCTCATTTTCATAGAGGATCAAAAACCCCGGCTGTAAGTTTATTATATATATATATATATTTTAGCTCTTGGTAATCTAAATAACCTTTGTTATTGGTTCAAAAACTGATGCTTATAAATTTTAGTTATATGTCAAATACAACAATGAAAAAGATTTTAAATTATAGTTATACGTCAAATAAAACAATGAAAAAGATTTTATACTTTCAGCGAGTATTATTTCTTAGCTATCTTGGATGGTATTGACAGGTCTTTGTTTTCTGGGGTAGCTCCTGTGTTAACATGATATGCTTATAGTATGGAATTTAATTTCTAACTTTTCTAAACATCGATTTGTGCTAAAAATTTTGGCTTTGGATTTACAAATCCAAATTTTTTGTTTGGATGTCAAATAAAGAAATTTGATTTGGATTTGGACAAATCCAACATCAGTTTTGAGCAGCCTAAATCTAGAACTTGAAATTCCTTTTGAAAGTGAGAATTTACAAAATCACTTTTTTATTGCAATTCTATCCTTTACAAAGTGAGAATAAATTTTCATTTAACTCCAAATCTTAATTATCCAAACAAAAAAAATTTTAGATTCATGAATATAAAATTCATAAATTTCAAATAAAAAATTTTGAAATTCAAATCCAAGCCCTAATGTAAGTTCCCAAACGCAATCTTAAAGTTTTGGAACAAATCTTTTGACTTTTAAAGTTTTACAGGTCATTGGTGTTTTTTATGTAATTACATTGATTTTATTAAGGAATGTTTATCCAAAGTTTCAATTTAGTTTCACTCAAAATAGTTATTGATTGAGTTGTTTATATTGGTTCCTCACATTTGTGCCGAAGAGTATGAGTGATTTACCCTCGAAACGAATCCAATTTATCTATTCTTAAGAGAATTATTAGACCATGTGACACTTGCGTTGAGAAACAACTGTCTCTTATTTAATTCTGTTTTAGAAATTGAGTCTTATTGTGCTGTGACTAATTTCTAATTTTCTGCAATTCTTGCAAATTAGAGTTCTGACTTCGGAGTAGCATAGAATTTCTAGGAGTTGACTCTTTTTGTTCTATTTAAGTTAGTAGGCCCGTAACTAACTACTTTCTGAATCTTGTCTAAAGAATAGTTTCATGCTGTAGGCCCTTTTTTAGGCTTCTATAATGAAACTATGAGCTAAATGGGGTAGCTATGCTTGAGGCATTGTAGTTGCTAGGCACCTCTGTCTTATAGGTTTTTTTCTGCCATTAAATATATCCAAAGTGTTCACTTCATTGCGTGGTAGTAAAACCCATCTTAGTTAGAAGAATATTTCTTATTCTTGTTGTGGTTTTTTTATTCAGAAGATGAATTTATTTCTCTTTTATGAGGTGCATGTATGATTTGCCACATTTTATCCTTTTGTAGATTAAGTACTATTTTGTTAAGAACAACATTCTCCAAAACCAAGTTAAATATATTTAAAAGGATCACTGCATTTTTATGGCTCTGAACAGAAAAACTAAATTGAGTTGCTAAATTTTGAAATAATAGCTCAAGGTGCAAGGAATAACATTTTCTTTAGGATGTAAGGATTCTTCTCTTCTTTTGTCACCTCATGAGACGATATATAAAATTTCAATGACAGTTGACAAATCTGGGTATTCATGTAATGGTATGTCTTGCCCCTTTTCAAAAGAAGTATAGAAGATTTTGATGAAAGTTGATGAAGTTCTGGGTATATAATTTTTTGATTTTTGCAGGCTAAAGGCTTTGTTGCAAATTCATTCTACAGTGGTTTGACGGCTACAGAGTTTTTCTTTCATACGATGGGTGGTCGAGAAGGCCTTGTGGATACAGCTGTACGAATGATCTCTATTCACTGTATTTTCTTGTCTGTTGAAGTTGTGACGGTCATAGGAATTGTTGTGAAGGGAATCTGTTTGTGTGTAGTTACAGATAGTAGACTGTTTATACACATGTTTGTTTGCATATTTATTTTTCTTCTGGCTTGGTCATAAATTGCTACTTTTGCAACCTAATATTGTGTTTTGCTTCATCTATTCCCAATTTTTGTCCGCTTTCCCAAAATTTCGGTCCTGTCATAAAAGTAGAATAACTTTTTATTTCTTTTAGGCTGAAACATTAGAAAAGCCCTCGAATTATTCCACTTTTTGTATGTAAGCTACTACGCTCTTATTGTACCCAAATAAGTTTATCCTTTGATTTGTACGCAAATAAGTTCTTATTTCAACTGAAAGATTTATTCATGTTGACGGTTTATTTGGTATAAATTAAAAGTTAAGAGCTTATTTAGGTACAAATTAAAGGTTAAAGGCTTTTTTGGGTGCAAATTAAAGGTTAAGGGCATATTTAGGTGCAACAAAAGTATAGGGGCTTACTTAGATAAAATGGTTAAGTTCAGGGGCATTTTATTATTTTAGCCTTTCTTTTACAATTTTAACCTGTGTTGTAAATGTAAACTAATGTAAAAATAGAACATCGTAAACTTTGGTAGCGTAATTTCGGCATGGACCCATAATTTAGGACACAGTCACTAATGGTGACTACTAGACTGATCTATTATTCTTAAAGCAAAACCTTTTGCTGTTCAAGAAATATCTTGGAGGCATGCGGAATTTTGTTATGGAATCATTGCAATACATTACTGTTACTGATATATCTATATGTGAATGGTTGAATTAGATTAATGATGATTAAAGAGAGGTATGGTTGGGCTCAAATAAGCATTGCCGTTGACACATTTTGACTGTTGTAGGTTAAAACAGCCGAGACAGGGTACATGTCTCGCAGATTGATCAAAGCATTGGAGGACTTGAGCATGCATTATGATAACACTGTTCGCAATGCAAGTGGATGTATAGTTCAATTTATTTATGGAGATGATGGCATGGATCCTGCATCTATGGAGGGAAAAAGTGGATTTCCTTTGAATTTTGACAGATTATTAATGAAAGTAAAGGTGTGGAACCTATTCCTTTTAGCAGGTTTGTAAATTTTGTTGTTATCGGGGTTGAAGAACTTGACATTATGTTGTTGATGTCCCTCTACAGGCTACCTGTCCTCCGGTAGAACAGAAGTACTTATCTGCTGATGCTATCCCACAAATGTTAGAAGAGCGGCTAGCTAAACATGATCCTGCTGGGGTTTGCTCTGAAGCCTTCAAAAAATCTTTGAAAGGGTTCCTTGATAGGCAGAAGGTCGAACTAAATAGAGTAATGCAGTTGGTTAACAATTGTTCACAGAAGGAGATACATGAGAATGTTGGCCATAAAATAGCTGGTGTCACCGACAAGCAGTTGGAGGTAACTATTGCCATTGTGTAAATAATTGCTTAATACATCTTCATGTTCCAGTTGCTTGTGTCTCCTTATGCCAAAGTGTGCATGCATATGTATGCATTACATTATTTAAAAATTTTGCCGGAATTAAAGAATACAGGTAGACCAGTAGAATAATGCATGCATGTACTTCCTCACACCACGATGAATGAGCCCTTTTTTTGGTATTTAAATGTCCCAAAATCAATCTTTCAATATCTAAAATTATTTCATTTTCCTGAATTACCCATCGAAATCCGCATAGCAATTTGTACCTTTATACACTTAATTCATTAAAAGGATAGTTTTGGAATGAGAACTTTAAAATTTGAGTTTCTTAAGTTCTTGCTTTTCTGAAAACGGCCATGATTATCTGATGTAGGGAGTAATATCCCTACCTGTGATTTATGTCTTGCATTCTTCTTTTATCTAAATGTTTTTATCTCTAGCCTTCTTTACATCATTACAAATTTGGTTGCCTCTGATGATAGTCTTTCTTTTACCATACTATAGGTTTTTGTCAGAACTTGCATCAGTCGTTATCGCTCTAAAGTAATTGAAGCTGGAACTGCCATTGGAGCTATTGGAGCTCAGAGTATTGGTGAACCTGGAACACAGATGACGCTGAAGACATTTCACTTTGCTGGAGTTGCAAGCATGAGTATCCTTTCAAGGATTTCATTGATTTCATTAACTTGAATGCCCCATTATTAATTACTATTATGGCTTTGGGAACTTTAATGGATTTTTTGGTGTGATTCCTCAACTCTGTTTTAGATATTACGCAAGGAGTTCCTCGTATCAAAGAAATCATAAATGCGGCAAAAAGAATTAGCACTCCCATAATTACTGCAGAACTTGAATTTGGTGATAATGTGAACATTGCACGAATGGTAAAAGGTCGAATTGAGAAAACTGTTTTAGGACAGGTACGAAATAGTCCATTCAGTAGAAATTGTAATTATCTCGTTTCCATCTTTCTTGTTTTTATAACTTCTTAATGTTTATTCATTAGTTGGATTATAATGTATTTAGTGGCAGATCTTTTAACATCTTTCACTTAATTTATTCTTCTTAGAGCCTTTGGCATATTAATTATATTTTTATAGATGTCTTGGTTTCTTGGATTTAGCCATTGGATTCCATTACTTGTGCTCTCATAAAAATAAAAAACAATGCTATTTCTATTGTCTACTTGTTCTCCTATGGGTTGATTGTTTCCATGGTTGGCTAACTTCTTGCCATGCAGGTTGCTAAGAGCATAAAGATTGTAATGACTTCAAGATTAGCATCAATCGTTATTGCCCTTGACATGGAAAGAATCCAAGATGCACAACTGTATATAGATGCAAATATTGTGAAAGAATCAATTTTGCTGACTCCGAAACTTAAACTAAAGGAGCAGGTTAGATTTCTTGTTGATGGTCTTGACACTGGCACTCTGGATTCTTAACATCGATTGTTGTTTTACTCTGCAGCATGTGAAGGTTTTGGATGTTAGAAAGTTGGAAGTTGTTCCTCCAGCTGATAGAAGTAAGATTCATTTTGAACTTCATTCTCTAAAAAATCTGCTTCCACTGGTTGTGGTAAAGGTGAGGCTCTGGATTATCTTTGTGTTTAGAGAAGTTAAGAGAATACAGTGCTTATTTCAATGTTCTTGGATGATAGGGCATAAAAACTGTTGAACGCGCTGTTATTGCTGAGAAGAAGAAAAAGGGAAATAAAAATCAGACCGAAGAGAAAAAGCAGTACCAGTTGTTTGTAGAAGGGTTAGTTTGGTTTTAAAATTAATTTCCCTATTTTTCTCTTTGAAGTAGTTTTAAATGTGCCTTGAACCTGCAACTTGTGCTTTAAAATAGTATATTTTGGAGAAAGTGGAGAGA
>JBBYHO010000008.1:2429245-2440691 GCA_038382025.1 Adansonia gregorii | reverse complement strand
AAACATAAATTATTATTTAAAAGAAAAAGAAAACGAAGTGAAAAGAGTGGAAAGTAAATGAAGGTCATCAATCCAATCCGATTCTTGAGAGAATGAGAGAGAATTTTTTTTTTACTTTTTTTTTCAAAAAAATTTAATTAATTAATTAAGACAAAAGAAAAAGAAATATATATTGACACAGTAGGAACTGCGTTTTATTTGGCAGCACCTGACCAATGTCCAACCCAAATATTTTAGACCTTGGGAGTTGGAAGAAAATTGACATCACTTATATGCACTGTTATCCTCCTTCAATTCAAGTAGTTTATTATTATTTTTATTCTTCTTTTAACCATGTTCATAAATTAAGAGATTGGACTTGGTTCTCTTTTAGCATTTTTTTTATTAAGATTTCTTAATGTATTATTTATAATTATATTATATTATATTATATTATATTTTGTTTATAATTTTTAATATATTAAGTGAAAGTGCTATATATAATGATAATTTAAAAAAATGTCTTTAAGACACTTTCTATAAAATCTGTAAAATATTACATTGGTATGATTAATTGGTACAACTAAAACTTGAATTATTATTAATTAAAAACAGTTCTTCAATTATTAGGATGCTTATTTTCTATACTAATTTACTACAAATTTTTTGGTGAGGGAATAATTCAATTTAAATTTGTTTTGTGAGGAGGAAACGAAAAGGGTTTTATTGGGTTAGGATTGGAGGAAATATTTTTCCAACGTGCTTCACTCAAATGCCCAATTGAAGCCCATACAACAACATTTTTTTCCAGCCCAAACTAACACTTTTGCCGGCCCATGGAAAATTATGACAATTAACCTTTTTCTCAACCCAAACCAAACAAAACAAATATTTTCTTACCAACTCATTTAAATTTTAATATTTATAATATATATTTTCATTTTTAAATTATGATATTGTATTTTATTATATGAGTTAAGCCCCAGCAGCAAGTAGCCTAATTAAACAAAAAAAAAAAAAAATTTGCTGGTTTTGGTCCTTAGACACATCCCGTAATGCCCCAAGCAAGAGCAGCCCTGGGATTTTGACCAAGACGACGAACACCTTCGGCGAAAAAAACTCACATTCCCATATGCAAATGAGGCTTAACGTGACAATGGAATACCTAAACTCTTGGATTATCAGCCATAAAATAAATTTAAATCCAAAAATTAATTTAAAAAATTTGAATTGAATCTGATTTAATAAAAAAATTAATGGTTTAAATTTAAATTGACTTAAATTTGAAATGATCTCAATCAAAAATAGCTTGAACACAAAAAAAACCAAACCCGAAAGAATCGAAACCCGAAAGGACCTCAACTCGAACCCAAACCCTAATCAAAATTTAATATTAAAAATAAATATGATAAAATTATAAATAAATAATTTTTTATAAATTAAAACTTTAATTATTAATTTTATTTTAATATTTTTTTAATAATTTAATTAAATATTAAAAACTTATATTATATTTTATATATGATTAAACTTACTCATAGATAAGGCTGGGCCGTAACCTTAATTTTTTTAAACTCGCAAGTTCAAGCACTTATTTAATATGCCTAAACTTGCTAGTTTAGACCATAATTACTATTTATTATATCAAGAAATATTTTTTATTAATATATATATTTTTTATAATTAAATTTAAATAAAATATATTATTTTTATTTAAAATTACTGTTCTAATCAGACTGAATCAACTAAGAATAAAAATATGAGAATTTGAGCTTAAGCCGAATTAGGCCGAGCTTGGTGGATAGCTCAAACCCTGAACAGTTCTATAGATGATAAAATAATAATTTATCAAAAGGCAAAATATATTATAAGTTTTGAAAATATTATCAATAAGATATATCTTTCATTTATCACTTTTTTTTTTAATTTAATTAGTTAAACTCATTGGATATGAAGAGTTTATGCATGTTAGTAGTAAAATTTTTAAGTGTTTGTTTGACTATTATTCTTATTTTATTATTGTTATTTCAAATAATGATAATTAAAGTCTTGTAACAGTGTAACAAAATAATAAAGTAAATTAAAAAATATGAAAGCCATCATAAATAATATTATATTAAAATGAAAATAAAAAATTACATGTTAGATTTAGACAAGCAAATAGATTTATTCACCAGCCAAGTAGCTCACTCAGACTAACATGATTAAGCCCGAATCTTATATTTTAAATTTCAGGTAGATTTGGCCTGAAATAATATTTTTTTATTTAAGTTTAATTATAAAATATATAAATGTTAACATAAAATTAATTTTTTAATATTATAAAGTGATTTGTGCCTAAATAGGTAAGTTGATCAAATTTAAACTCAAGTTTAGGATCAAATTTTTTTCAGATCGCAGCTAGTCCATAAAACTAAACTAAAAATTTTTTAAACCGAATTAAATCAAATTCAAACGTAAATTTAAAATTTAAAATTACATAAAAATAATTATATTTAATATAAAAAATAATATAAAAGCATACTCAAATCTAAAAAAAAAAAAAAACTTAAGACTCAAATAATCTCAAACTTGAAAGATCTTTCAAAGCCACCCGAGCCCAATCGCCTCGTGTAATTATCGGCAACAAACCTCAATGCAGTCCATCCATAAGGGAATATCACGGCAGTGTTCCATAATGGTGGTTTCTTCAAGTTGAATCTTTTCTCATCTTTTCTTCTTTAAACTTCCCTTCTCCACAGCCTAACACCCAAAAATCATGACCATGCAAATGCCATGGATGTATTTCATTAACACAATTTGCAAATGCGTTGGCATTTTGAAATATCACATCAACAGTGGTGTTAAAATTCATGGTGTAAATCCCATTTCCATGAATTGAATTTGGGTTCAGTGGAGGCTTCATGATATCATAGTTGTCGATATCGTAGTTGTCTGGGGGCCGTTTCTGATCGAAAACGTTGTTGAGGCCATGTTTAATAGAACCCAATAAGGAGTTGGAGGCAACATCAAGGAAACATTGTTGATGGACCACTTGGTGAACCCTTTGATCATGTGTGAGTGTTGACAAGGAAGATCCGACGATGGTGAGTCTTTCGTGGCCGAGGAGAACCCATCAGGGCAAATATCCTTCCAGTAAAAGCTTTATAATCGTTCCACCTGGGTGTTACAGGAGGTTGAGAGGCAGGAAGTTCTGATGCAGAATCGGGAAAGTAGCTCAAAATAGTTAGGCCTTTAGGGATTTTGGGTTCTCTTCTTCTTACACCAACTGAAATCCAATAGTTCTTGGAAGGGATTTCAGCGGTTCTTAGCAGAACTGAGTAGCTTTCCCCTGAATGAATATCCAAGTCATCAACTTCAAATGGTTGCACATAATTTCCATCAGCTTCCACCGCCACCATTTTGTGACCCTGCATGCAACGAAATTTTCGTTAAAACCCACGGTTTTTGTCAACTTTTTAGCTCTAACATTTTCTTAGCTAAATAATGATTCAAAACCCAAATCTTAAACGTCATTTTTATTGTTTATAGATGAACTCCAAATTAACGCGTGCCTCACAATGAAATGCAAATATAGATGAATATATTAAACTTCACAAAGCTAATAGTCATTGATGGACTTTTTAATTTCAGTGATTAGATTTAATCTTCGACAATCTCGAGTATAAAATATATATATATATATCCACTGTCTGCGACACTTGATTAACAAAGTTTAAGGAGTAAAGATACAATGTGGGCGTGGCGTGTCCATTAATGGATTTAAGTTTTAAACTGCCAGAAATATGGAAAAAGACAATTAAAAAGCATAAGAAATTTAGTGCTGATACTTGTTTTGATCCTACTCAAGTTTCTGCATTCAAAAAGCCGAGTAATTATGATTTTCCGCTCGTCAAAAAGCCAGAAATTGAGCAATCTTTTGTCACGCACATGCATATATATATATATATATATATATTCTATGAAGATATATCGATGTACTATTCCCAAATTTATCCTATAACATAGCTATCTTATTTTTGCATCTCGAATATTAGCTTTATAGTAGTAGAAGATAATTAAAAGTACTATATTCTAGGTCCAATCTTTGTAAATTGCTAAAAATATGGGTACTTGTGCTCTTCTCTTGTCATATTGGCAATTTCCTAGATAGGAGATGACATTAATTAACCATATGGCATATAGTTTAGATATATATATATATATGTATATATATATATATATCATATAAAAGAAAATGCCCATCTGCAGATTCTTTGTTGAGCATATTGTTGAGATTCCTTTTGCTGAGTAAGTCAAAAAGCATCTCATCAAATGCATATTTATGTGCAATATCAGTTAAAACTTTAGCATATTCTTAGTTAGAATAATAATAGGTACAAAGAAAGAGATGAAAAATAAAAGTTGCAATAGGAATAGGTAATTTTACCCCAATGGCCAAGTTGAGAGAAGCTAGACCAGTGATGCTGGCGATCCTGAGCCTGCAGGTTTTATTTGGATGCACATTCAGGATTTTAGGTACGCACTGCTCACTGCCTCTGGACTTACATTGCCCGACGGATGAGTTGCTAAATTTTGCAGCCAATGAACAATTGAATTGCCCTCTTCTATCAATCAGCAGACTCTAAACCCAAACCTCCCACCCACCCCTCAAAAAAAAAGAAATTAATTATATTTTTTTAACTAAAGAAATAATAATATAAAAATAAGGAAAGAGATTACAATTGAAAAAATTTAAAGCTTAAATCTATTAAATAACATTTCTTAAAAACAGCTTCCTAAACTGATTTTACTAAAAGTAAAAAAAAAAAAGGACAAATAGGCTACTGGGATCAGTGCATGTATGAAGTCTAGACAAATTATATGGTAGTAAATAATTTTGACAAAGCAAGTTAAAATTTTGGAAAAGAATTTTTACCCAACACTTCGATAGTTTGGTCTAGTGCTGGTACTAGCAGTTACTGAAGCTTGGCAGTAGTAATATAATAATTAATTATTATGGTACCTGGGGTTCACCTATCCAACGGAAAGGATTGGATGAAAGGCCAACCTCTTGGTCATGAACACTTTGATGCCGCCAATCATCAACAATAGCTCGAACTCACCGTCATCCTCAAGTGGCTCTTTCTTTCCGTCTGCCACATCCAATAGAAGCCACCCATACAAGCTTGCTGATCCTTGCATTCCATAGTGCCCATGATAGAAGTGTGTTCTTGCCTGTTCCCATCAGACTCCCACAATGTTATATCCATCTTTCAAATATATAAAAAAAATTAAAATTATATCATGTACATACTATACGACAATGGTCTGTAGATTAAAGCTTTAGGAAAAGAGAAGAAAGAGACATGTCGACTTTGAACCTGTTTTTAAAAGTCTCTCCAGGGTTGATAGCACATTGTGAAATAGAAGCAGTCCCATCCACCCATGGTGTTCCAAACCGATGGAAAAAAAAAAAACATTTTACAGATCAATAAATTCAAGGATTCTGGCGCAAACGTTCGTGTGGGAAGAGAGAGAAAAGAAAGGAATAACCTATCTGATTCCATGCAATGAATGACAACTCCCTCAGTGAGAAGCTTGTTAGTGAGTTCAACAACAATGGTATCTCCAGCTGTAGCTCGGCTGGTCGGCCGTGGGAACTGGCCATTGACACCCATCACAGCCTGTTCCAGACAATCTGGAGATCTGTAAATGTATTCCGCATGCCATTTGAAATGCCTAGCCTTGGAACCCAACGAAACATGCACCGGAAACGAGCCATTTCTCAAAATGGAAAACCCGGATGGTTGGCAGAGGGGGTGGGAGGATAGAGAGAGAGAGAGAGAGAGGAAAGTTCAATTATTGGATGGAATGGAACTAAACTACGCTAATGTGCCCCCTAGTTCTAGCAAGCTAGACTGTTAGGCCAATATATATATATATATATATATAGATGCTCTGCAAGGTTTACAGTTAGGCTTTGAGTATTACTTCTTGAATCTAAGCTGTTTTCGAGTTTTTTACTCTTTAGCGTGTCTGCGTATATGTATACATGTATCCATGCATGCAACCATGCAACTGTGTGGTTACTGGTTATTAATTTGACCCTAGAGGCCTGTGGGTGCATATTCTTTCCACCATGCACTAACACAGTACATGGGATCAATCGGGTCTGGTTTTTCGTATGAGAATTTAGAAGGTTCCCTTTTGAATTTCTACAAAAATATCTTCGCCCACACTTGATTTGATCCTAACTGCTAAGGACCATCGAATTCTTCTTTTCAAATAAACGTTTGATCAATTAAATGATAAATTGCAATAAGAACAAACAATAGATCTTGTTTTTGCAGTAATAATCAAAGCTGGCATTGCTCAACAATATTATATTAATGGTAATGTATCTTAATAAGTTCTTCTTATCCCTCGGCTTTTATTTCTAAACCTTGCTCCTGGACACCTTCTTGACTCTTGAATTCAAACAATTCAATTAGGTTCGAGATTTAAATCTTAATGTCTCTAAAGTTTATGATCTCCATTGCCGTAATCTTTGTCAAGTCTCTTTCATAATTCATAAAATTTTCGCCGACACCATCAGTTTCAATTGAAATATTAATGATAAATTTAAATTTTAAATCATTCAAAACAGTTCAGTAATAAATTTTCCAGAAACTGGCACAAGAAGTTGCAGACTCAAAATATAGAAAAACTTCCCATTCTACACAACCCAAGTTGCAGAAATTCCAGCTAATTGCTTCTGCATCCATCATCTGACAACCTTTAAATCTTCTTCTCCTTTTGTGGTGGTGGGGACATAAATTTGCAGTTGCAGATCAACAGGAACCAGGTTCCCGACTCTGCGTTATAAATGTTCTTAGATATTTGTTAATTAAGTAATATTATTAGTCAACATTATTTGTAGTTTCAGCTGCTATTTTTTAAACTTTATAAAAATTAATAATTCATGTTACATAAATTTTAATATATTCTTATTAAGCTAATTCATGTTACATAAATTTTATCGTATTCTTGTTTTCACATCAGCTAACGATAGAGTCAATTGTGCTGAATACATTGCACACATATATTTAGCATGTTTGGCACGAATTATTTAAAGTTCCCCAAATGTTGTATTAACTCCTTTATCATGTCTGATGGTCGACACCATGGATATATACATATATATATATATATATGTAAAGGACAGTCAATTAGAGGATAAAAAAATTTATAGATGTTGATTATCGAACCTCCATCTGTTAAATCCCTATTTCATAAGGGTAGAACTCCAGGATTCAACCCAGAGATATTCTAAACTAACATGAAACCAGATAACGAGTAAGCGAATTTAAAGGATGCACACGAGAAGTAAACTTGTCACTACCATTACATCAAATACTTGTTTGTCTTGAACATGTTAGAAAGGACGTGGTGATTGAGTTACGAAATGCTAATAAATTCTGATTTACAGATATTTATATGAGGGATTGCGTTTGACAAACCCCATTATACTGTGAGTACATATATAATTCGGAGCTTTGCAGCATCATCACTCTGTTCTTCACGAGCAGTTCGTGTCATAACTTGCAAGTCCCAACAACTCCGGACCTTCAAGTCGAGGGTTTTTCTCGAAGCTATATAATTCAGAACAATATTAAGATCAGTGACTTTGCATAAATGGGGAAAAAAGAAATCAATAGATATTAATAAACAGAAAACGGAGAACAAAAGTAACAAAGGTACAGGTGCATTTACATTTTTTAGGGCATGCCAATTAGATAGGCATAAATGAGAAAGCCCATCAATAAGAACAGAATGGTTTCCATCAAAGTAACACATTAAAGCGGGGATATCAAAGATATTTACATGGCGGTCCCACATCAAAGCAAAAACCAAGAACAGAAAGGCTTTAATGCGGTATGTCTTACACAGACTTCAAGTAAAGGGGGGAAATTAGGAAAAGGTGCATGATTTGAGAAGAAATGTATAGTTTATCCAAAGGAAATGGAGTAGTATCTATCAAAGACTAGCAAGCAAGGTGTCTCTGAGGTAAGTAATTGCGGAATTACACAGCCAACATCCTTGTAAACAATCTTGATCTGCAACGTTATTGAAAATAATAATTGAAAAAAGAAGGGCTAGCTTACTTGTTCAGAGGAATGTGCTCAAATGGTCCACTTGTTGGGATAGTTCCACACAGATCATTGTTTGAGACATCGCTGGAAGAAAAGAGGTAAACGTTTAATGCTTCACACAACAATACCAGATATTTGTATCTTAGAAAATAAACTATTTGAAAAATTGCAATACTTACACAACTTTAAGGCTTGAAATACCAGCAAGTTCCCTAGGGATAGGTCCAGTTAACCTGTTGTCATTAAGACGCCTGCAAAATGAAACAGATATGAGAGGGAGAGAGATTAGTAGTTGGATCTTTTTTTAAGTACAAAGGAGGCCAAGGCCTAGGGAACATTGGGGAAGGGAAATTAACAAGTGCTGAGAATCGAACTCTAGCCTTGCACAAATCCAACTCCTAAGAGAGGTGGGTTAACCATTTGGGCTAAGCCCCAGGTTCAGAGACTAGTGATTGGAAATTACAACAATACATGAACTAATCCTAAAAATATAAAAAAATGAGAAATGACTAGTATTCCAGTTTGTGACATGAGAATCAGTAGGAATGGAGTAATCGTGGTGGCACAAAAGAAACTAGAACTACTAGTAGATAACAAAACCATTATCTGATGCTCATAATTTACTTAAGCCCCCAAATAATCTATTATCCAATCCATCATTCATTTTTTCCAGTCAAGCTGATAAAGGATGGCAACCGAGAGAAATAATAGCTTCATGATAGTCTAATCATGCATGAAGAGACAAAAATTAGACTTGAACACTCACAAGAATACAAGAGACTTCAATTTCCCAAGTGAAGGAGGAATGGTGCCCGAGATGTTGTTGCTATATAGGTCCAAACTAATAAGGTTCTTCAAGTTCCCAAGTTCAGCAGGGATGGTTCCTTGAATGTTATTTTTGTAAAGCTCCCTGCATGATAGAAAAAAGGGTCCAAAATGAATAACAATGTTTGACTATCAATAGTTGCACCTGATAAGTACCCAACAAGTAAACATTTAAACACAGACAATGAAACACATGAAAAAAACTGTTTGAAACTCCACAATGTGAATATTAAGGGTGAGTGAGAAAAAAATTAAGAGGGAAATGAAGTAGAACATACAGATATTGCAAATGCTTAAGCTTCCCAAGCTCCGGAACCAAATGTCCAGATAGGTTTGAATTACCTAAATCTCTGTAAAAAGAAGAAAATACCATAAGAGGTTTGCATGGCAAAAGATCATCATAATCCCAGAGGAAGGTAACACAAAAGAATGCCGTATAAGACAGCCAATGGTACCCCCTCTGACTACAACTAAAATTGAATACTCAAAGCCATCATGCATCCGATTGTATCATTTTTTATGTCAAAAATTATAAACCAGTTCTTCTCGAAGGGACAAGTAGATCAGACTATAAGCAAGTCTAGTAAAATAGAGAACTTCAACAAAAACACAGACTCAAATACGATCTGCTGCTCTAAATGGAAGAAAACACAAATAAAACAACCAGACAAAATAGGCAATCTTATGTTCCTTCAAAAAAGAAAAAACAAAAATGAGACAATAGAATTCTTCAAATACTGGCGACTCAGACATACCTATTTCAAAGTTATTGTAAAGTGATTCAGCTAATAACAGCCTAAGCATGATATTTTCGTCTAGCCGAGACTTGAATCCTCCCAAGACATTAGCATTGAACACTATCTAGAACCTAAAACGTTACCAAAAACTTCTTTAAAGAGTATTATTATCCCAAACCTATCATTAACCCAAATAAAATACTTTTAAAACCAATTGTACGACCATTTTTGCCCTTGTTCAATGACTCTGATTAAGCAAAACACAAGATGATCTAATCCAACAGTTTCTCAGTGAATTCACCCCTTATTTCCTTCCAAAATATTGCAATAACTATGGAAAATAAAAAAGAAATAAATAAAACAATTAAATGAACCCAAACCCAATTCAAAACAAGCAAGTATCCCCACAAATAAAAAAAACAAAAGCTCAGGCAAAAAAACAGTTTCACAGTGAATTATACCCACCATTTCTTCCCTCCAAAACAAACCATATAAAAGACAAACAATAACTTCAATTAAATAAACCAAAACCCAATTTAAAAAATTACTGTTACAAAGAAGGAAACTAAGCCGTCCCCAAATTTTTTTTTTTTAAAAAAAAAAAGGAAAAAATTGAAAATGTTATTTAAAAGAAAAACAAAAAACCCAAATGAATAACTGAACCCGAAATCAACACCTATCAGATCTTCAAACCCAAAATAATAAAAAGAGATGGAAAGAGAGAGAGATTGGCATACACTCTGGTGACTAGATTATCTTGATTACAAGTGATGTGGAACCAAGTACAAGGATTGACAAGCGTCGGATCCCAGCTCTGGAGCACGTTATCCGGATCCGTTAGGCTTCTTCTCAAAGTGTCAAGAGCATCGCCTTCTGAGTTTCCCAAAACGGAAGGAACCAGAGTTAGGGTTACAAAAAAAGCCCAGAGCCAGATCTGTGCCGCCATGGGTAATGTTGGTATTCAGCTGCTCTGTTAGGATTAGGTTTTTATGCTCTGTAAAAAAAGAAAAAAAATGGAAAAGAAGAAGAGATAAAGGAGGAGGAAAAAAAAATTAAAAAAAGTTAGCTTTTTCTAAAGATTCTACCGCTTTGCTTCTACCAAATTTCCAAAGAGAATCGGCTTTGGAAATAGCTGAGAAAAACCATAGCTTCTCTATTCTTACGGCTTTTATGGCATTTAAAAAAATAAATGTGCTGTCAACGGAAAGAAAGTCCGTCCAGATAACCTGCTCCAAAGACCTTTTCTTAAAAGTCTGACATTTTCTCATTATTATTTAATATTTTTATTTATTTATAAGTGCAATAACTAAGTAAAATTAATAATAAATTTAAATCAAATCGAATCACATCTAATATAAACTTTAAATTGGGCATCAAACATTTATCGTTGGGATTGGTTGTTTAAAGAATCTGACCACCTCCATCAATATTTCCTTTATATATATATATATATATATAAGCTTTGAATATGTTCCGCTCTTTTTTCATACTATTAAAAATAACGGAGAACAGTTGACAAACGAAAAACGTAAAACCACTTCAACTTTTATATAATTTTCCTATTAGATAGCAGCACTAAAGTAATGGAAAGGAATATTTAAGATTGTTTCGAAAATAAATTTAAATTAAAGTAAAATATGAAAACACTCTTGTGCGTGTATTTAAAAGAAAAAATGTAAAGCGGAGTTCATTATTACTTTGGATTTAGTGAAAGATTAAAGGTTAGAATTCTTATTATAAATATAAAAATTTTAATATATTAATAAATTTTATATGTATTTAATTATTTTT
>JBBYHO010000008.1:2384412-2429145 GCA_038382025.1 Adansonia gregorii | reverse complement strand
AAAAAAATTTAATAAATTTATTTAATTTTGAAACTTTAAAATCTAATAGATCAAATGCTTACCCTTTTATGGGTGGGGAAGATAAAAGCAAAGAGGATCCAATTCACAATGAGGAGAAGAATCTATAGGAAAGGAAAATTTGGACAACAAGGATTAAAGTGGGATCGAAAATGGGACAAATCATAGACTTTGCATGGAAAATTTTCCTCATTTTCCAGACATTTTTTCAGACACATGGAAACAACTGTAATCATGAAGCTTAAAATGCCCCGTCTTAGTGGAATCTAGTAGGACTAGCAAGAAAAATCCCAAAGAACAAAACCGGTAATAATTATTTAGTACTATGGTTTCAAAAGATAAAAATGGAAAAAAGAAATAGGAATTATCGCAAGACACGCCTTCAATTACTAGATAACTAAAAAGGGGAATTAGAGACGAAATTTTGTGCCACAATTAAGGTCAAACGACATGTTTGACGCATGGAAATGATGCAGAAAAATCGTAAATTGTAAACAAAATTACAAATCCAAACTATTATTGAAATCCCAATTGTTTGTTTAAACTTATTAATTTCATAATATTTGTTTTGTTGTTACAATGTCATACTGAATATAAGGTTTTTTTATTTTATTTTATTTTATTTTAAAAGTATATAATTATGAGTTTTATGAATAATTGAAATTAATAAATATATTAACATATAAAGTTTTTTTTAGTGTTCGCATATATAAATTTACTATTTTTAATTTTAATATAAAATTAAAATGTAAAAAAATTAAAAATTAAAAATTTGTTTTTTTTTTATTTTTTATCAAACAAATTCGTTGATATTTCGAGGTTAATAAAAAATTAAAACTTTAAAAATAAAATAATTGAACGTAAAATTTAACACTTTTGATTTGTAAGCAAATATATATATAATTAAAGAATTTTAATTTAAATATTTTCAATGAAATTAAAAATTTTACTTATAGATTGAATAAACATTATTAATAATAAAATATTTGCAATGAAAAATAAAAATATTTGTATTGCTTCCCTCAAACCAACTTTTACTTGTGAAATGTGCTAATTATTATTCGGAAAATACTATATTTATCTTCATGCATCTTTTATCCGCGTTGTGTCTTCATGATGCTTACAAGGTAATACCTTTAAACTTTTAATCAACCTATAATGTTTCTTTCTGCTTGCTTTTTGAAATGCTTCAGTTCTTTCTCATTTTTTTAGTCTCCGCTATTTCCCTCATTTTCCGTTCTGGCTATATGACATGGCAATATTTGCCATTACATTTGCGATGTCTGGGTCATATGGTTAGGTTCTATGAATGTAATGCCTGCTATGCAAAACTTTCGTGCATGTTAGTGCTGTCAGTTTTTATCTTATTGCAGGTTTTAAGATATTCGGTTATTCTTTACACCATGCTATGCTTCGTGTACGTAGTTCTTGTAATATTCAGTGGTTATTCTGCTGATGATTCTGTTATGTTTTATTGTGATTCTCATGATATATTCTTTTCTTGCTATTATTCTTTTGGTTTAACTCAGGGATGGGGTTGGCGAATCACAGTTCAATCAAGTTTTGAACATTGAACTGGATCAAATTATTGAGGTATGCAGTTGTTCCTCTCAATCATGTGAACTTAGAATTGTTAATTTCTTTTTAAATCATTCGTGCAAAATAATTAAGACAGTATTGCTAGTTATAAAACACCTCATCGACGTTTCTACTTTAAAGGCTTGCAAGTTTCTTGATGAGAATTGGAACCCGAAGTTTATAGTCATTGTAGTGCAGAAAAAAGATCATACAAAGATTTTTCTGGAGGGATCTCCTGGAAATGTCCCACCTGGTCAGGCTCACTCATTATTTGATGCATGTTCATTTGTTAAAATCAATCCCTTTTTTATTATGCAGGATCTGTAATAGACAACAAAGTCTGTCAGCCAAAGAACAATGACTTTTATCTTTGCACTCCTGTTGGAACGATCGTAAGTGACTCTGGAACTTTGTATCATTTGATTAATGGTTGTCGACTTTGCACTTTTATCTCACTAGTTCAGCATAGGAATGCTTGATTACCTTGGTAGCCCTCCATTTCTTTTAATTGTAATGTATGTTCATTTCCTTTATATATAATTTGTGTTTGATGTTCAGGGAACCTCAAGACCTACTCATTATCATGTTCTATTAGATCTGATTGGGTGTTTTTGGCCGATGATCTTCAGGAACTTGTCCATTCTTTGTCATATGTGTAAGTGTACAATCATGTGCTGTAATTGCTTCACAATTGTTGAAAGCTGTAATCAGTGTTTGCAATCCTTAGTCATATTTGTTTACTGCAGGTCTCAAAGAAGCACCACTGTAGGAAAATATTATGGTTGAACTGCAGGTAATCATCTGTAGGTAAATATTATAGTTGAACTGCTGCCACAAGTGGTTTATAAATTGCTTGATGAGATTTCTTTAAAGTTTTGGAAATGTCTCTTTTTAGTGCAGTTGCTCCGCTTTGCTATGCGCATTCGTCAGCTTCGCAGCTGGTGATCTGATTCCATCATCCATTTTGATTATAAACTTTTTGGCTTTTAGGCTTTTAATATAAAGATATCGAATGGTTGATTAGCTAATGTTCACTTATCCGGTGATGCAAATGGTTACTCTTTACTCTGTGCACTTATTTACTAAGATGAAAACAAGGGGCATAGCCCCAGTTATCAGTAAATTAAGCAGTCGGTATTCGGAGCGATGAGCCTGGAACATTCATTCAACTACTCGACAAATGGAGCAGTAGTTCCTAATTCAGCTTAGGTTTGAATAATCTTGTCTGGTTGCTGATGGTTTAAAATCTATCCTAAATACTGCTTTTTTTATTGCATGTTTGAGAGATGAACTTTCGCTAGAAAAAAATAAATGGTATATAAACAGAACCGGTATGTTAGGTTTTCTTGTAAATCATATATTAAACATATACTGATTTGATTGTAGATCAATTTATTTCAGAAAACCAAGCTCTTCTCAATTAGATGAAGATTAAATATTTTATCCCGCAAGCAGAGCATTGCAATGCGGCTAAATTACATTGCGTTCAACTAGTCGTCTGAAAGCTAAACTAGGCTATTGGATTAGGATCCAAGTTGTTAGTTTTCAGTACATTATTCATTATTAATATTATTATCAAGTGTAAGTTCTTTTTTATTAATTATGAAAGTTATATTTATGATTGATGATTACTCGCACCCATAGACCATGATGTAACCAAAATTTTCAATGAAAGATCTATTTATTGATGTGAAAATCATATTTCTAATTGATGATTACCCATGGATCATCATATATCACTAAGTATTGAATTGAAAATATTTTGAATTTTAGCAACCAAAAAGAAGGTAAAAAGCAAATTACAGATTAAAAATTAAATCTCTTATTGTTCAATTTTCACATAGTTTTTTTTTTTTTTTTTTGGGAGGGGGTGGGGGAGGAGAGGGAAGGGCGGTGGGGCTTAAAAGTTGTTCAGTTACCCTTATGTACAATGCCATGGGGGGAGCGAAATGATGAAAAATAAAAACACAGGCATGCCCATCTCTTCTCTACAAGCTTGCAGACCAGACCAGACCAGACCACTCGACCAAAAAGGGATTATCACCCTCCGATCCAGAGAAAGCCTAAATGATTTCAGCAAACAAAAAATGCAAAGCCTCAGGAATCAGCAGCCGCTCAGAGGTGTATACAATCCCCACTCCCCCTAAAATGTACAATTTACAAAAACCCATTTTTCCTCTGCATTCAAACCAAATAATATTTTATTCTTAGACCATGAACTCCTACTCTCTGATCTGGTAATCAAGGTTAAATCTCTTCAAAATTGGGGTTCAATGGTAGCAGGGATCAAGGACATCGCTCCTAGTTAATGGCGATCCTCTCTTGTGCTTGTTTTGCTCCCTTTGGCACGGAAATCCTCCAACCGACAGTATTCTTCCCTCAGTAACCTATCCAATTCTGGATGTTTCTTTAACGGTTCTTTCTGGTCTCGGAAGTGATGGAATGCCCTGCCAGACATGATAATCCTAAGTTGAGTAAAAGATGAAGTGTAAATACTAGTTCAAACAGCAACCTGATACTTGTAAACTATCCCGTTGTGTTTTTACGAATGAATACTAACATAAACCTTCTCTTTTTGATAGTCTTAAACCAAAAAGAATGCTGAATATCGAGATGTGGGACAAGATAAGGTCCTCCGCAGAGATCAATTTAGTCACCACAAGTCCTTATCCTAATTTTCTTTCATCTCAAGAATCAAGATTCTTTTATATCCAGACGTCAGCAAATCATTCATCACTTGGTCTATATCAATGTTGTCTTCATAAAGTTTTTTTTTTTTTAAAAAGGTAACAAACATGTTCATGCACTGCTCATTTTTAAAGCAGCCAATTAAATGTTCCATGATAATAGGGGAACAAGGAAACTACCAGTATTTTTCAAGGCCATAAAGATTGCCCTTATGATAGAAATCGAGGGTAAGTTGCTCGAAATCCTTATAAAGATCATCTCGGTATTTCTTCTCCAGACCATAACTGAAAAACCAAAGCACAAACTTAATCAGTATACTTATAGACAAGAAAGAATAAGCAAAACATCCCCTTTGCACTAAGGACAAAATAGTTTGCTGCAAAGAAAACAATTAAAAAGCCGTGAAACCAAAGCAGAGCCAAAGCTTCAGAGGTGCTTCAATTGGCCAAAAAAGTGGCCATAATTATCTCTTTTTTTTGGGGGGGGGGTAACTATGAATGTTACCTATAAAATCTGAACAAACACTCTATCCCATAATTGTAATTAGCAGCCGCATCTTCAAGAGCAAGTTTCTGGAACTCATTATACATGGAAGGGACAAACTTCTGCCTAAGGAAATATGACCAAAACCTGTATAGTGTATTCATTTCCTGCATTCAAAACCAAGGCGCACCATCAGAAAAAGTTCTATTTCTGAACATCTAGAGAAATGCACGGAAATGAAGCATTAAGATTTTGAAAATGCAAACGCTCAGCTATTGTAGACTGACTGTGTTTATAATGGTAAGCACTATAGAATGAAAGATATTTGTACAAACAGACATTAAGCAAAGGAAATCCCATTCGGTTTTTTAAACTACATACATATCTAAGAGGATAAAACAACATTAACGGTAATAACTTTAGGGCTGCATCCTCCATTTGGGCACAGTGATTCAAGTTTCTTATATTACGATTGGAGTCATACTGAGGTAAAAAATGAAAAAAAAAAAAAAAAAAACCAGGTAACCTGGTTCTTGTTTAACTTAGACTACCAATACAAAACAAAGAAATTTCAACATGAGGAATAAGAGTTGATATCTCGAGCAAAAGTTACTTAGACATGTTAATCAATTAAAAATAGAAGCAGTGCAACAGTAGTTCTTTCATTTCATGTAAAACAGTTATTTAATATCTCAGAAAGTTCAGATATAAAGGCCACCTCACTGCAACCAATTCCCAACTTCTTCCTGTCACTCAGGCATTGCTTGTGATACTTTAGGTACCTGAATGCAAAAATCAACTGAATTAGCCATCTTTTATTTACAAGTGTTCTTTCTCTCCATCCCTCCCTCCCTCTAAGCAAGCACAAGTGCACGCAGAGGGGCTCAAGCACAAACCTCATAATATCTTTTGGTGCAACAAAAATCTCACAGAGTCATCTGTGCAAAACAGCAAAAGTATAATACATAAATCTATTAGAGAAAAAATCCACCATTCCTTACTTCTGTTGCGTAAAACCATTTTCTTCTAATAGCTGATGACTTGGATGCTGAAAAGGTGGGAATGACTTAGGCAAGGAACCGACTGGTGGACTGCTAGGAAGAGTTCCATGTGGTGAACAGCTCAACTTCGAAGGCTGCCTAGGGCTGTAAAAAATTGAAGTTTAGACATCCATTAGCTCAGGAAAACCTTAAAATCTAGTCAAATTAATTAGGTTTTATCTACATTTCAAGCCTAGTGTAACATGCCTATGTTCTTGCACTCAAAAGCAATAAGTACTACTTCTAAAAGCAAGCCAAAAGAACTTCAGGTGGTCATGATATTTAAAATGAAGTGGTCATGGTATTTAAAATGAAGGAATGGTCACTTAGAACTAACCCATGACTATCTGGAGGAGTAGAACCAAAGAAATATCCAACTGAATTGCTTGGTGGACTTTCTGATATTATTGCAATTGAATTACGGCTAGTTCCATGATTCTTTAAACTGCTGGAGAAAAATCTATGTTTATGGAATGACTGTTGCTTGGAGAAACCTTTATTTTGCTTCCTTCGGGAATTCACTCCTCCAGATTCTTCAAGATTACTGCCCCCGGCAGCATTTTCACCTGTCTTCAAATTTGATAATCCTGATGCACCCCTTGGCGACCCTGGATTTCCATCTTTATTCTCATTAGTAGAATTATTCTTTCTACGATTAGATCGTTTAGTTTTCAGCTCCTGCTCACAACGATCATGTTCGAATAATTAGATTACAGAACAAGAAACATCAGAGGGAGCAATTTACTAATCTGAACCATACTAGTGTGAAATAAATTAGAAAAGCTAGTGCCCTAACCTGTTCATAGAAGTAAAGACCATCATTTATCACAGCAGCAAGCTCACTGGATATGGACTTGGAATTCTTTGCACCAGCTTTTGATCCTTCAGCTGTCCCACTATTCTGCATGTCAGAAGAAAGGATATGTGCCATCAAAACAGACTGTTTAATATGAGTAAAACATTATCCAAAGAAAATGTATGCTTACAGGCATAACCTAGAAACAGAGAGAGAGCGTACCAGTCTCAATAAAGAACTAAAAAATTGGAAGAAATAGGAGAGGAGTGAAGCGAAGTCCAATGTCCAGTCTTAAAGTCTTTAAATTCTAATTGTTGCTGATGTGATAAAAAAGGTTATCTGTCAATTTCACTTGAGAAAGGACACTGTCCCACTTGAATAGAATGCTTGAACTTCACAAAAGGGAAGAATTTGTTGCTCATGTATATGCTTCATAAATTCAATGACTGAAATAACTGATTTAGATGGGGTAATTTTTGTATATATATTCTTTTTAGATTGGATTTCCATTGATATCAAATTTAAGGACATTCTTTTCTCATGACATCAAACAATCAATATGATACTATTGAAAGGTCATGATAGTAAAACCCGCTATTTTAAATTGCCAAGTAAGAACATGAACTTAGAAGATCTGCTGAACCAAAACATTGATTATAACAATAAACAAGGCCAAAAAAGAATTCATGCCAAGCTGTACCACATTACCTGAATAACAATCACAAGTCTCTGAACATCCTGATCGTTGACAACCATCTCGTCCTCTTCATCGTCCATTCTGAACAAAAATGCCATTCAGATATTCAAGGGATCATTACCAGCAACTACAAGCATTTACATATACCGAAGAAGAAATTTCTCTAGCTCAACAATAAAGAAGATGTTATGCCTATTAAATACCAAAAAAATCTAATACCTATTAAATGCTGAAAGAGCCTTTACTGTTTTTTGCTCACGCTCTAGCTCTTCATCCAGCATAAATGTACTTGTGAAATCATTTGAGAGGTCAGCAACATTCTGCATTGTTACCTCTGGTAATAATTCCAAACTTTCAGTTCTAAGGTCAGTGAACCTTGTAGGCTTAATTCCTTGTGACTGATTAATATCTGAGAATTTAATGTGGGAATCAGCAGTTAGTTTCCTGTTCAAATCACCATTTCCACCAAAAAACGGTCATTTCTCACCGTCTAATAGCACTTGCACAGCTGCATGTTTTCTGTTACTTTTACACATTACTTCTGCAGGATTTCCCTCAGGTGATACATGATCCAAGCTCTCACCATCCGATGGAAATTTAACATTTTCTTCACAGGTGTCCCTTGAATTATCTTCATTCACATCATCATTTCCACAGGAATCAGTAGCATTCTCTTTAACTTGGTGTTGAGTAGCCTGAGCGTCTGATGACAATGTTCTCTTTGAACTAGCTGGAATCCACTTGGACCACTCATCACGTCTTCGTATCTTGTCACTCTATAATATCAATAACCAAGTAAAGACAACGCCATTGAAGCAATAAACAGTATCAGAAAAGCAATATTACTTGCCAAAGTACCCCACAGCAATCGCAGATTGTCAACACAAGTCTACCCCTCAAATCTATTTGATACAGATGGCAGAATACACACTTTAAAACCTTAACGTATGAATACCAGCATCAACATCAGTTAGTAATTATAGCCCCCCCCTCAGCAATGACATTAAAATTTGTTATTTTGACAAAAACAGTCTACGATACTTTATCAAAAATACAATATGAAAGAATACCTGAATTAAGAAAAAGATATTATTTTACTTCCACTGTATAATGATCTTTCAGAATGTTGAAAAGAAGAAACTTGCAGGTAAAAACTTTTATGACTTTAGTAAAATGGGTAAATTAAAACTAATCATACATTGAAGATAAATATATATTGATTCTGTGCTCAAAATTGAACATCTGGCCTGATCCCAGCTTGCTTACATGATACATCAGTACAAAATCAAATTTCAAAACAGTAAAATTCCAAAAAAAGTCTAACCTGCACTTCCACAGTACTAGAACTCAGAAGCGCATCAAGGATAAACTGTATGTCTGTACTCATTCTCTTAACCTGTGACTCAGAGAGTGAAAACCACACAAAAGCTTTAAATTAATAGTTCTCAGGCTAGAGAAGAAGGAAGATTACAGGTAATCTAATTCAATTGGTTAATGGTGAAATAACCATGAATAAAACAGAAAACTCCAGCAACACAAAATACAGCAGTTGTATATAAACTGTTCTACATAAGCATCAATTAGTAGTGAGTTAACATACCCTTTTAAAGTCTGCAATTGTGGAGATTGGAACCCAGCCTTGATCATCCATCAAGGAAATCAGGTAATGGTCGTTCTGAAGATTTTCATCACTGCAAAAAGGGGAAAAAAGTTTCTAGGGTTAACAAGTAATACAGCATATGCACATTATATATCATAGAAAAAATAATTAAATTTATGGCAGTCAATTCATGTAAACAATCAAAAGTTCATATTTTAGCCCCCCAATTTGGGCCAATTACATAGTGCACTAAACTTATGTCAAATATCTAAGAAGATAATTGCTATAACAAAAACTCAAATGACATACCAAAGATAATCGATATGAGGTCATAGGTTGAAAAAAAAAAAATTCTAAAGAGGATACCACACCACCAGTTTTTTATAAGAAGTAAGAACCCTAGTTCTTCAATGGCTCCATAACTAACATGTGTACACAATCAGACTCAGAAGTGCAAACGTTTACATTGCATGGATCAATCTTTTCATCAAAAAAGCGATAAATCCAAATACCCAAAAATGCCAACATTGGTAATGGACTAATGGCATATATAGATGGGGGAAATGGAAGAATTTAGCAACAATTCTAGAGTCTAGACTGTGGTACGCCACAAAGAAAACAAAAATAGACCATACAGACAAAAAAAAATATTAAATAAACAAATAAGAGGCAAAGTGTCCTTCCTTCACCTGAAATAATACTCAATTTGTTTCACTATATTGGCCCTCAAAGTTACTGTCTCTGGAGGGAACACAGTAGTCCCTGGATTTATAGGGTATGGAACAAAGCGTGGAGGATGTGGTCCCCTTATAAAGCCCGGAGGAGCAATAGGCACATAGCATACAGCTCCTGGAGAGTAGACATAACTCATAATAAAAAAGAATTTATTCTATGAAAGGCATAATATAAATCAACAGCTCAAACAAGAAAAAAAGGCAGCATGACCTGAGAGGTTGAAATGCAGGCCTTACCTTGGTGGCAAGCATAAGTGCCAAGGAAGCTTAACAAAGTAAGAAGAATAAAACATGTTGAAGTGTTTTAAATGAAAGCAAGGGGATTGAGTTATTACCGGGGAAACTCGGACCAATCATGAACCCAGGAGCTGGACCAAAGAATGGAGGTCTAGCAAAAGGTCTAGGTCCAACACCCTGCTGCATGGGAACAGGTTCTCTAGGATTAAATGCCCGTTGATGGTTCCAGCCAGGTTTCAAATGTCCACCATGTTCTTGCATGTTGGGCCTTCTATTACAGAAGTTGGCAGGATATTCATTGGGATCTCCTTGCGGAGGAGGCTGCATATTTCTGCTGGCATCAAGACCTTGAACTGGGGGCCCAAAGGCTTGCACCGTTGTCTCAGATCCAGGTTTTACCAACTGAGGTTCAATACCAGGAAACGGCCCAGGGACAGGGTGGTAAGCATACCCAGGAACTGCAATGTGTGGTGGAGGAACCATAGCATGAAAAACAGCTGGCATTGGTGGTTGATAATAAGGTAAGGGTACAGGAAATCGAGGCCCAGCATTAAGGATGCGTTTTGAGTCTGACTTCTGATGACGTGCTGATGAATGCTTATGAGAAGCATTGGTGTTTCCAGATCCATGTGACTTCTGTTGCCCAGCTGCTCTCTGCAAGACCCCAAGAATGGAAGAAATGCCAAAATTAAGCTACACTAAAATAACAATTTATTCATTTTTTTCTTTCTTAATTGCTTGGGGGTGGGGGAAGAAAAAGAAAAAGTATATTGCCAACAACTAAATAATAGAATCATACACACAGGTAACAGCAGATACAAAGAAGAAGCAAACACAGACAACCAGACTTGACTGAGAGTTAGAGATGGCTAAATGATGTGTCGATCTCTTCACAATGAAATTATATTCCATAGAGATTCATTAAAAACATTCATCGAAGATTACATTTCAATTCTTCCTATTATTTGAAAACAATAGCTACAATCATCTTTTTAAAGAAGAGGGAAAACGAGGTCATAACTCATTAGTCAATATAGCTTAGTCTCTCCAAAAGATTTTTAATTGGTATAAAATGATCAAAGAATCTTAAGAAATCAGAAAGGCAATAGACCATCGGATTTCAACATATTATTCCGGGAAATAAAACCAGTGCTTGCGAGATAAACGACTAATATTAAATCCAATTTATAAGAAAAAAAGGAAAAAAAATGCTAAAAACGTGGCCTTTCAAGTTTTCGATTCGAAGTGGTTTTTACGAAACCACATTACAACAAATAATTCCATTTGGTACACTTTATTTTACCAAAACAAACTCAAACTACACCTAAATATTTTCAAATTTATTCAAATTTTAAACTATAAAAGTGATTGATCACCAATTAAAGAAAAACCCAATACTAAAAAAAGCAATGACTAACCTGCTCTGCTGATGGAGCGGGGGCTGGAGCTGGAGCACACCCATCAGCAGCAACCTGAGGATTGTCAGGTGTTTGTTGGGTCCCATTAAGGTCAGGCCAAGATTGGGTACCCATAACAGGGGAATCAGCCACTTTCTCCCCGTCGATTACAGGAGTATTCCATGGTGACTTAACCTCCTTATGATCATCCCCTGCATCATTGTCAGCCATCACCATAATCTCCCCACCGCCACACCCACCAGCAAACAGACACAAAAATCTCCAACAAATCAAAAAGAAAAAAGAAAAAACCAAATAAAAAAAGAACAAAAAGTCAGTTCAAAAATCAATCCAATTCGTGATAACAAACTGAAGAAAGTACTCTTTTATTCAGTAAATGAAGAAGGTTTTGGTGGGTTTTAAGGGTGAAGTATGTGATTACAGTGCGTTGGGTAGTTTGAGAAAGATTGGCAGTTGCAGACAGAGGCCAACAAAGTTCGCAAAAGGGAGTACCAGTAAGGGTTAAAACTCGAAAAGCCAACAAAAGTCATGTATTGCTGCTGTTAGTTTTAGCTTCTTTTATATTAAGAGAGAAAAGAACTATTGTCAGGGCAAGTTTTTACTATTTCCAGTGTCCAACTCAATCAGCAAACCAATGAACAAAACGGGAGACAAAAATCGGATCGGAGTGGAAGTAGGAAAGAACGTAGCTTGAAAATGTGGATTTGTCAAATGGGTTAAGTTATATCTGTCACATCAAAAACCCTAGATCGAAATGCTTCTGGATCGGGCCGAATCCATTTGTTAGATTTAGACGCTTACATTTGTAGAAATGGCCCAAATTTCCATGACGATTATTTCAAAAGGATAAAATTAATAATGATTAGATTAGATTAGACATCGAACGCCGTAAATATGGATGAAAATTTTATTAAATTAAAAATATTTATCTTTAAATTTAAATGACGTAATTTTTTTTTAAATAATAATAAAGTTACTAAAAATTATTCAATTTTATATTTTATATTTAATTTAATTTTTTTAAAATTTACTGATTAAATTTAAATTAATGCATTGCTAAATTGAAACACCAACTCAATCTTCCAATCCATTCATCTTAATAGTCGTAAAGATTAAGGGTTTTGTTAACGTGTTAATGGTTTTCATTAGTAAAGATTAAAGTTATCTTATTTTCACTTTATGCAATTATGAATTTTCTTTTTCACATTGCCCTTTAAGGGAGATTATTTTTTTTTTCCAATTGAAAACATATCTGAACAATCCAATTTTATTCTTTCCATCTATATAGTTGTTTTTCTTTTTTCAAAATGAAGCGCATCAAGGACTCATGTTTAAGGCATTAACATTAGGGGCTACAAAGTTACAGATTAAGGCAGACAAGCAACTTGTTGCTTCGAATCTCTAAATTTTTTAATGTATTTATATCTGATACTTATATTTAATGTATATTCGAATATGAATATGAAAATTTAATACTTCAAAACTTTCTAAATAAATTGAAAAACTTTTAAGATTTAAATATATTATGTTAAACATATACGTATAATTGGAACTCACTCTTAGCAGGCACCGAGTGGATTTCAGTCGGGAGGCAGGACCACCCAAGACCAGCTTCATACCTTGGATAAATAGATGCTTTGCCTGTCCTGTCCCATCAACTCACCCAACAACAAATTCTTGCCCCATGAATCCAAGTCCATCAAATCAAACAAGTTGAATCCAAGACATGTGGGGCACATACTGTGAAGCTTGACAAGTTACTTCCATTTATTTTTGCAACAAACAACAGGTTATATGTAAAAAAACAATATCTGGCACCTTAAGATGTCAAGAACACCACAATCTGTTGGGCATCTCAATACATTGAGTTATATGATTCCACTTTCCATCACACGCATGTTGGCCAAAACGGTTTACATGAAGAAAAAATTGTCATTTGAAGACAATGAAACCATTTCACAAATCATTGACAGAACAACCAGTAACTCCATTTGTTCATTCATAAGGCAGAGGTTGTCAACCGATGACAGAAATACAGGGGAAAAGGGAGTGGATCCGGGGGCAAGGGGGTGGAATTGGGAGTTTGGCAAGAGCTGGGGGTGCTTATGTTATGAATACATTGAGCATGAAAGCATCAGTCGGGGACTTATATAGCCATTGTACCTGCAGATTGAAATCTCATCTCATCCAATATTTGCAGTTAAAGACTTCGTAATCTGGAATGCTACAAAGTACAAAGCCTATCATCAAAGTAATTGAAACAGCAATCTAGTTAAACCGAGAAAAACCGCACAAGCAGAAAAATATTCCAGGCAATCTATTGTAAGGTAAAATTAGTTCACAAAATCACAAGAAATCAAGAAAAAGTAACAATACCCAGAAAAAAGTTTTGTCCCACATAAAACTAAATTAAGAACATTCTGATTCACATAAGAAATAGAGTCACCATAAAACACCAGTCAATTTAACAAAAATAAGTTCGAGAAAAAGGCATTGTTTGAGTAACACGCTTGAAAACCCGAAAAATCTATTGTGCCCTCTGCCCGGAAATTCTACCTGTTCCCCAACACTTTCAAGAAACAGATCGTCAAACTGAAATAGTACATCTTTTTTAAAACACGTGTGGGGAAAGAGTACCAAATAGAAATGAAAATACAGGTTTGAGATTTATGATCTTTATACTAGGCAAACGGTAATGACTTTTGTTACAAATTTTAAAAGAACACATCTGCATGAGTGCCTGGACCTTCAGAATCACCAGAGTCGAAAACAAAATGATTGATGTATCTATGAGTGAATCTGCACAATGAATGAAAGCATAAAAAAAGTTTCAAAAGCAAAAAGATTTGTGGTAGAAGGTACATGAGAAAGATGAACTGTAATTTCATACCTCTGGCAAAACCAAATAAGATTTTGTGTTAACATGGTTTAACCAACTAACTTTGAAGCACGGCAAACAAAAGAATACAAAATGAAGTTCAATAAATAAAATAAACATGAGAAGAAAGTACAAGAAATGTTTCTTAACAATTTAAGAAAAGAGGTAACTAAAATTAGGAATAAATTTTAACAAAATATTGATGATTATAAAAATTGATAATAAGCCTTAATATCAGTGGAAAATAGTTAAGACTTGATAATATCCACTCTTAAGATGACCAATCTTTCTCGAACAAAAAAAAAAATAGTTCGTAAAAATAGCATTAAACAAATAACTTCAAAGTTAAAACATTCTTTCAATTATACATATCAATTAAAAAGAGAAAAATAACATAAGTCCTCATAGGTGAATGACAAGCCATCAACACTTCAAATCTGTTGACACTGAGAACAAACACACATGTGCTTCAGAAAGGAAAAGCAAACTTGTACTACTCATTTTTATGCAATTCTTTTTAAGGTTAGCAATAATCAAACCTGATCCTTGACACTAGCCATCTCACAATCCGAGATCATGTTTAGCATCATACAGCTCCACATGTTAGTCAATTAGATTTGATTTCTCATTTGGTAGGTTCATTATGCATAAAGATCATGCAAACCAATAATTAACATAGAGTGTATAAATGATATAAAATCCAACAAAAAAAAATTATGTACAGTTGGTTACCTTGGGGCTTACCTAATGTCCCATGTAAGGAGCACCACCACCAGGTTGAGTCTTACCAGCACCACCCTGCCCCATATGTGGGTTTTGATACCCACCCTGAACTCCCATCTGGTTCCCATAGCCTCCTGCAAGCTGATTTCCATAACCTGTGGCATTTGCTCCCTGGTTCACAGGCGCCCCGCCAAACCCTGCAAGCATATTACCAAGGCCCAGACCAGCTCCCTGAGAAGTAAGCAATGCAGTCAAAGCCTGTCCAAGCGCTGGGTTTAACGCTGGTGCAGCAGAAGCAGTGGTCCCAGGGTTAAACCCAGCAGTAGCAACACCAGGGTTGAATCCCACTGCAGCAGGCCCAGACGGAGCCATCAAATGACCGGTCTCTGATCGACTAGAAGAATACTTTCCCTTCTTAGCATGATGGTAATGAGACTGGCTCTGATGTTGTCCTTGATGATGATGCTGGTACTGCTGATGATGCCCACCGGAAGCACCTCCTCCACAACCACCTTTAGTCGATTTTGGCCCATCAATGGCCTTTTGGCAATGCAGAACATGACCTTCAAAGTTCTTATGAGGCTCCTCTAACGCTTTTTTTGCACTCTCAATGGACTTGTACACAAAAAGAGCAAACCCTTTAGGTTTCCCTGTCTGCTTATCAAGCCCCAATGGACCCTCCTCGATTTCCCCATACTGTTTAAAAAACTAAAGCAAATTCTCCGGGTCCAATTCAGCTGATACATTACTAACAAAAATCTTCCTCTGAGTATACCCAGAAACAGGCGGAGCAGTTGGAGGTGGAGACTGTACCGGCCCTTGCGATGCCAACTGACAAGAAGTAGTTCTAATACCAATCTTCTTCTGAGGCTGTTTCAAAGCTCGGCGTGCCCCACTCTGATGTTTAAACAGAATAAAAGCGTAACCCTTTGATTTCCCAGAAACCCTATCGGTAACCGCTTTGCATTTTTCGATTTCGCCACGTTTACAAAACTCGGCGATGAGGGTTTCAGCAGTGGTATCCCAACTAAGCCCATGTACGAAGATCTTCCTATGGGCAGGGTCCGCATACGCGAACTCCCGAACCAACGAGATGAATTCCGGGTGCTTCTCGACCGCTTTCTTAATAAGAGCTATCAATTGATCTTTCCCAAACGGTTCTAGAAGTTTCTCAAACGGCTCATCATCCAATTCCTCTTCTTGACTTATTTCTCTGGGTGCTCCATTTTGAACGGCAGCGTTGGAGGAACCAACCAGGGTTTGGTTTTCAGCTTCTTCGTCATCGTCATCGTCGTCCTCGTTCTCCTCCTCCTCTTCCTCTTCTTCTTCTTCAACTTCCTCTTCTACTTCTATTTCTTCTTCTATTTCCTCTTCCACTTCTTGTAATTGCTGTTCTTCTTCTAAGTTCGCGTTCGGATTTTCTTCGGGTATGAATTCGGGTTTTTGCCGCTCTTCGCTTGATTTGGTTGAGGATCCGGCGATGTTTTGAGGGGTTCGGGTTCAGAATATCGTTGCTTTCGCTTTCTAGCCATGCGGGAATTAAATATTTGAAAGATTACAACAAAAAAAATATTATTTTTATTTTTTTTTGGATGAACTGGGAAGCTAGCGCTACTCCTTGACCATGTTCGACATCGGTTGGCATTGGTTTATGTTTTCCAAGGCTCGGATGGGCCGCCACGGTTCTATTGGGCCCAAACAACTTGGGCCTGTCTTTTACTTATCAGGCTCCTTTATTATATTTTATTTCCAAAAAATTGTTTTTAATCGACGTTTGATCCAATGTTTCTTTTAAAATAATTACGATTAAATCTAACGATTTACTTTTTTAAAATGGATAAGATCAAAGGTTTAATTTTATTCTCTAGTCTTTGCCTTTGGGAATTTGGTCGAGGTACTTGAGTTTTGTCTGAATTTAATTTTTCATAATGTCATTTTAAGGACATATCTTTTTGCATCAGTTTAATAAATTTAAAATTTTATTTTTAAAATAAATCGTAATCATATTTAAATTTAAATTGATATTGAAAGTAAACTTTGGTTTCAATATTATGGCTATCATTAAATAAGTTTAAAAAATATATATTTAAATGCATGTTAGACAGATATATGAATACAAGATTTAATACTTTTTTTTAAAAGAGGGTGAAAATTTATAATTTTTTAATGTATTTTAAAACGAAGGTAAATGTTATTTAATAAAAATATTGTAATTTTGTAAGAAAAATAAAAAATTACAAAAAATAAAATAAGTAACTTTTTAAGTTCAAATAATATATGCTAATACATAAACACATGAGCAAAACTCGAACTTGAATTTTATTATATTTTAATGATAATTAAGAAAATTTTAAAGTATCTTTTTTTTTTCATTAAAGCATCTATTTAAAGTTTGCACATGAATTTTTAATGGTAAATTAACGACGTCGTACCATTGATCAACCAATAAGACAATAAGAACAAAGAGGTCGACCCACGTGATTGGATGATGGTTAAGTCCAAGAACAAAACACCACATGAGACCACGTGGCAGATTCTTATTGGCTAGAAATACTTAAAGACCCATTGGCGCCGGGTCTTTTATTGGGTCCACCCAATACAAATCAGCAGAAAAGGCCCCCAAAATTGCAAAGCCCTGGTTACCGGATATCCCAAATCAATCTGGGCTCCGTTTAAAAAACCCGCTTGTACGCCACACAATCGCAAATAATACGTGGAGTTTTGACATAACAACAGCTTAGCAGGTTTTTCTTCTATTTTTCTTCTGTCTCGATTCAAGATCAGAGGTAACACATAAAATTTCATTGTTATTTAATCATTTTATTTTTAATTAAACTAGTAGAAATTTTAAATTAATAGTTAATTTGGATTTATCATATTAATTTTCCTTCTTTCTTTTCCTTCTTAATTAAAGGGCTGTAAAAAGCTTTTTGGTTTGCTCGATTTTGGTTTGATCTTTGCTGGGAAGTTTGTTGCTCTCTCTGGTGTAAGGTCTGAAAGAAGCAAGGTTAATCAGGTAAAAGGTAAAAAAAAAAAAAAACTAGAAAGTTGTTTTTTTATTATTATTATTTTGTAAATGGGGGGTAATGAAGAAAGAAAGGAGAAAAATTTTGATTATAGTAGCTTATTTTGATATAATTTTTCGTTTTTACGTTGAAAATTATTCTATGTTAAGGTTTTTAGGGATTTTGATTGTAGAAAAGTTTAGGCAGTGTTCAATTTTTACTTTATTTTAGAAAGTTTTGGCTCTTTTGTTCTTTTTCAAGGTTTATACTAGGAGATCAAATAAATTACATTGAATTTTGCCTGCTGAAGGGGAAAAAAATGAAAAAGAGAACCACTTTTGTTAGTTAATGGAATGTATACTATGGTGCATAGTAATTTTTGTTGGGTGATTTTGGGTTTGGCAGTTTGTATTGGTAGGGTTTTGAGGGTGGGAGCTTTTGTGAATGGGGATTCAAACAATGGGATCCCAAAGCAATGGCCAACAGTCTCATTTACAGCCGTCTCCGCTGGTGAGGCAGAATTCATGGTATAGTCTTACTCTTAATGAAGTTGAAAACCAAGTAAGGAACTTGGGGAAGCCCCTAGGTAGTATGAACCTTGATGAGCTTCTTAATACTGTATGGAGTAGTGAATCAAATCAGTTGCTGGGGATGGATACTGAAAGTACCTCATCATCATCTTCTCTCCAACGTCAGGCTAGCCTAACCTTGGCTAGAGCTCTTAGTGGGATGACTGTTGATCAAGTGTGGAAGGAGATACAACAAGGGCAGAAGAAGAGGTACGGTGAGGAGATGAAGGGACAGGAAGGAGAAGTAACACTTGGCGAAACCACGTTGGAGGATTTTTTGGTGCAAGCAGGGCTTTTTGTTGCTGAAACATCTTCAGCTCCTTCTGTGGAATTGGGTAGCACCCCTCAAAGTTTTCCGCATCAGATCGGATTGTCATCTATCCTTTCGATTGGTACGTTATCAGACACACCTATGACAGAGCGAAAAAGGGATGCCCAAGATGCACTTGAGAAGACCATTGACAGGAGGTTGAGGAGAAAGATCAAGAACAGGGAATCTGCTGCACGTTCACGAGCCAGAAAGCAGGCAAGCCTTTAACATGTTTTTCGCTAATTTATATTTAAAGCTACGTTTCTTTTAAGTTTTTCCACCCCTGGCCTTGTGGTTTTGCACAGGCTTACCATAATGAGCTGGTGAGCAAGGTTTCGCGATTGGAAGAGTATAATCTAAAGCTGAAGAAGGAAAAGGTAGAATCGTTATCTGCTTTTCTGTCTAGCTCGATGTCCACAACAAAAACCTGTTTTTGATAGACTTTAATTTGTGTATTTGCATGTTGTTTACTACTTTCCGGAGATTCTGTTAATGAGTAATGATTTGGGTAATATCACTAAAGACTCCATGAAGCTAATAAGGCAGTAGGGTTGCGCCCTCTGTAATATTGAAGTTCACAAAATAGTTTTCGTATGAACTTTCTGTCAAGTAAGAACGGTTTTGTACATAATTCAAAATCATCTAAATAAAAGCTAGTGTAGATTGGGGACAAATGAAGGTTGACTTCGTAGAAAATTTCTAATTGTGTAATATTATTCATCATTCGTATCCTATCAGACAATTTGAAGTACTGGTCTGTGGCGTAACTAGGAGATGGGGCTGTGACTACCAAAAAGAGACAGGAAAGATGGTCCTTCAAAAGTGAAGAAATGTGATAACAGAGAACAGTGGAAGTTACTGGATTTTGAGTTTAGTCCAATCAACCACAATAGATTGCTTTTCATAAAAAAAATCATAACAAATGTAGGGTCATAAATGGAATATAAATGCCTAGTGCTTTAGAATTATTAAATATACCTCTAAGGGGTGGCCTTCTACTGGTTTTGGCAGTAGTTATATGCAACATATGATCCATTTTGTTCTGTTTGATATTTTCTGATAGGAAGCTTGCAATGGTGCACGAGTCATGACTCTGTGCCTATTTGATATGGATCTGACGCTGGTCCATTTTGTTGACTCTTTAGTTTATAGAACTTTTCATATTTGGATCAAGAGCAAGACTATAAAATAGTTTATGGATGAATGCAAATAAATTATCAATTTAAAGGGTTTGATGGATAAAAAATCTAAAAACCAGCTGTTCAGCATTAGTGTATCTGTGCAAGCCCGGTGATGCTTCTCACTGGATTTTATTTTTATGTGTTTTTTCCTTTTCTTTTTTTTTTGCATCCCATTGCTTGCACAAGAAAGTGCAGAGACTGAAGCTATAAGTTGAATGTTTTAAATTCTCAGAGCGTGTTCTATCTGAATGTATATTCTTTTGAACATCTCTTGCAGGAATTTGAGACAAAGTTTCAGTGTGGAACATCTGAACCTAAATATCAGCTTAGAAGAACAAGTTCCGCCTTTTTCTGACACGTATGTTCCGGTGTTAAAGAGTTTTGTTAGGTACTGAAAATGGAAAGGCTATCGCCTTGGTCTGTTGATGGAGCTGCTTTTGGAATTCATCCAAGGGTTGGTGTTCTGTACATTTATGATTATATACGTCGGTATTCAACAGCTTCTGGAAACTGCCTCGTTTATAGGTTAAGCTCTGTTTATTTGGCTGAAAGGCAACTGAATTGGTACTATTAGCTTAATTTCTCCCCGCTCAAGTTAAAATGCAAAAAAGAAGGGGTTAAATTATAAAATTAGGAAGAGTTTGCGCTGTACACTAGAAGATTGTGTCTAACCGTAAAAATGAAAAAAGTTTCGAAAACGTTATCTATGGAATGCAAAATGTTCAGGTTTCTTTGTATGAAGCAGGCAGGGTAGCGTTTTGAGACGTTAGGATTCAAATTTTAGATTCATTGAATGTATTTTTTTAATCGTCCGTTGAAAAACATAGATTTGGGTTAAAATATTAAGATTTGAATTTATAAATCTAAATGTTTTGTTTGGATGTCAAATAAAAAAATGGATTTTGATTTGAGCAAATCCAATTTCGATTTTAAAGAGTTCGAATCTAAAGTTTGAAATTATTTTTAAAATTAAGAATTTACAATATTATTTCTTCATTATTGTTTTATTTTTTACAAAGTGTGAATTAAGTTTATTTAAATTTAAATTTAAATTCTAATTATTAAAATAAAAAATTTTAAATTTATGAATTTAAAAATTATAAATTTAAAATTTAAAATTTTGAAATTTAAATTTGAATTTATGTTTTAAATATAATTTAAGAGTAATTGTAAAAATTAATCAAATTAAATTTGGAGTTGATATGTGCAGGATTTTCTTTCTCAATCCCCACATTTAATTATTCTTTTGTCAAGCAAAAAATTTCAGTTATTAATGCTTTTTGCCGCAACTTGTCACTGAAGAAATCCCCGAAGGTACAAATTTATGCACTGCCCAAACTGTATTTTTTTACGGCGTCCCACGGGGTAACCTTGAAAGTGAAAAATGTTGGTACTTTGTGACGACAAAATTGAAGATTTCGTCCCTTCAATCATTTTTTATGAAAGCCACACCATTGAAAAATGCTTCTTTTTCTGTTCCATATTAAAACCTCGACTTCGCAACTAATCTGGACAAAGAAGGAAAGAAACGAAGAAAATCCCTCAAAATTCAAAAATTCACAACCAAAAACAAAAACCCAAATTTAAAAGATCAAAACTTTGAGCTTACGTTCGTTAGCGTCTCTAGCAATGCGTTTAACACGAATAGCAGGAGTCAAATTCTATGAAAGGATCCATAGTGATCACAGCAAAGCTTATCCCCTACGGCGAAACCCACCGTCCCCGCCGGGGAACCAAAATTTAAACAGTTAATACAATTTAGCTCCCGTCTCAACATTCCTCAGCGTCGCCGTTTGATCAGTATTTCCCATAATAAAAGCCTCGTCCAATCCCCCTAAAAATTTAAGAATGATGACTTTTGTTTTAAAAGGTTAAAACATTGGAAAAATAAATATGAAGAACAATAAAAGGAACTTCAAGTTAGATGCATGCGAGCTGACGTGGCAAATGATGACTGGAGAAAAACTAAACTTTCCTTTTTTTGGCAGCCAGCGACAACTTTTTGTTCCTCGAACGAATCCTACCCAAAATCCAATCAAACGTCACGTGATACATTTTGACACTGAGAGCTCCAAATTCCCAAGACACAGTCGAATGACCCCGATTAATCATCCACGTGGCACATTGCAACGTCGGACTCACGAAATGAAACTAGGAATGGTTTTATATTAATCTTTCCATAAGCTTTGATCAGAAAAGCCGTTTGCCGGCACTTGCAGTTGATCACGTTGCCAGTGTCAATCACCGTAAATAAACCGAAAGTCAGTGTCCTTTTACATCAGCTGCTTTAGTCATTTCGATTACCCAACAAAGGTTAGTTTCACCGGTTTTTTTAGTTTTCTGTGTGGATCGCTCCAAGAGAAAAATAATTAAGAACTGAAGATATGGGAAATGCAAACGGAAGAGAAAACGGAGCCGACGGCGGCGACCCGATCGTTCGTGGGGCCGCTTCTGAATTGGCGGCAGTTCGGGTACCGTCATCTGATTCAATGGCGAATACTCCACCGCATAGCCCGCGACGGTCTCGATCCCCTCTTTTATTCGCTCCTCAGGTGTGGGTCTTAGAAATTTCAATTATCTTTTCTCGACTTTGAATTAAATGTATTTTTAGTAATCTAAATTACTCAAATATCCTAAAGGAAAACAGAGATTTTAATTCGAAATGCATTTGAATCAGGAAAACTCTGAGCTTTCATTGTAAATTTTAGTAACAAACTGAAGAAAAATCTGTATTTTGCGGGACAGATAGGGAAAATTAAAAGAATTTTGATTTGTTTCATGGAATTAGACGTGGAAGACAATGTTTTTGTCCATATTTATTTTGGTAATAGTTTGGGAAATTTTTGCAAAACCTGGTCAGTGGGGATGTTGATGCTAAGTTTTTTGTGATAGCAGTGTACGGTTGTTTCCTTTCGAGAAATTTGTTAGAAGATTGGAAAACAAAATGACTAACAAGTAAAAAGGAATGATTCAAAATCAATGCTTTTGTCAGATCCTTAAATGCATTAGTGTAACAAGCTTTGATTGGTTCAGTTCATTGCTTTTAGAAATATGTTTCGAGAAAGTTACTGTATTTCCAAATGTTATAATTCTTAAGAGGGGATGCTTGAATGTTTAAATCTTTATTATCATCTTTTGAGCTGATGACTGATGAAAACTGAACACATGAGGGAAGGAGGAAGGGTGTTGGTCTGTTTGATAATACAAACCAATGCCAATACCCCAAAATTATTCAACTTTTGCAAACATGGAGCAGAATTTTCTTTACTGTTGGAATCCCCAATCTCTTTGGTTTTTACATTGTTGTTTGTCCATGAGAATTGTTGCCCATTCAGGTATGTGTGTTTTTGATTTCATACATAGATTCTTGTGGAGCCCTAGACACTTATCTTCGAGGGGTGAGTGTCCACATTGCTTGCAAGTAATTGATTGTGTAAATTATGCTATTTCAATTAGTTTCTTTTGATTTGTTAATCTTCTGCCGTGCTTAGATAGTAATTTTTCAATTTTCGTTTTTTTTTTTTAATTTTTAAAGTTGTTTAGGTGCAATAGCTGTGTTGTTTTGCCATCAGTTTATTGTCTTTTGTCGCAGTGCCCTTTCAAGTGATAAGATGGTTGCTTTTGGTTCATTTTCAGGTTCCTATAGCTCCCTTGCCAGGTGGTGAAGGCCAATTGTTTTTCAACCCAATTTGGCGGCATGATTCTCCTGTTGTTGCTGATAGTCCATCTGAGAAAGCAATCCCTGTCATTATTACATGGAATTACGGTGGTAATGATGTGGCCGTGGAAGGTTCTTGGGACAATTGGAGATCAAGGTAGGTCTTCAGTTCCTTAGTATTGTAGACACTCGCATTTTCATCCATAAGATTTCCAGCTGTTCCTCTTTCTGTCTGAAACCCAAGCATGGACGGCATACAATAGAGTCTATTATTGTCATCTTGCAGGAAGAAACTGCAGAGATGTGGTAAGGACCACTCAATTCTTTTGGTCCTTCCATCTGGCATATACCATTACAAGTTTATTGTTGATGGCGAATGGAGATATACACCAGATCTGCCTTTTGTTGCTGATGAAATGGGCCACATTTGTAATCTTCTCGATGTTCATGTATGTATCTTCTTATATATACTTTGTGTAATGGTGCTTTCCTGGGCTGGTGTATTATGAATGGCTGGCATGCAGAACCGGGTATTTACAAATTTAGCAACTTTTATTGTGTAAGAACTAAAAGAAGAGAGGTTTCAGATATATTTATTGAGCATACAAGGAATAATACTAATGACGTGTGTCACATAGGTTCTCTCTTGTTTAAAACATTTCAATAATGGTTTCATGACTTTACTCTTTTTTTCTCAGCCATAACTAAGATGTCGTTGATACTTGTGACTATTTTGCTACTTTCATTTGCTTAATTACTTCTCACTATTTCTTGCAGGACTATGTACCGGAAAGTCTGGATAGTGTAACTGAGTTTGAGACTCTGGGATCTCCGAATTCCACTTATGGTCAGGCATTTCCAAGGGAGGAAGATTTTGCAAAGGAGCCTGCTGTAGTTCCATCCCAGCTAAATCTAACCGTCCTCGGTCCAGATAACCAAGCCGGAGCTTCACCGTCGAAGCCGCAGCATGTTGTACTCAACCACCTTTTCATAGATAAAGGATGGGCGTCGCGGTCTGTTGTTGCCCTGGGGTTGACCCATAGGTTCGGGTCCAAATACGTGACTGTTGTACTTTATAAGCCACTCAAAAGGTAACAGATGCTTTTCCCATGCTTTTACTCTGTAAAGAAATCAAAGTAACTTTCACATTTGTTTGAAACTACCTCTGTTTTACGGATCCGCTTTGACACTTCAACATGCCCTTTGTTTGTTTTGTTGAACTTTTTTTGGTTCAAAGAAAGTCCCAACTCGAAAATAAAAGAAGTTGTTACAGATATAAGATTCGAATATCAAAATACCACGTCTTAAAGATGGTTGTATGGACCGTCCGTCTAGGTTAAGTCTCAGGTTTTGTTGTGTTGTACTGTAACATTTTTTTCCCCATCAAATGTTTGCCGCCATCTTATTAGCACTTGAAAGTTAAGCAAGTTTTACGCAATATTTGCCTCTTCTGGTTTTTCTACCGCTTTTGTAAATTGAAGTGGCAGTCGATGTGTAAAAGCAATGGGATAAAGTTTTATTAGACTGTCATTTGATCCAAATCCAACTACTTCAAAAGAGAAGATAAAAGAAAAAGAGTTGATCTGGTTATATTACACAGACTCTTTTTTTTTTTAATATTCATGTTCGGTATTCATTTTTTATATATATTTGGATATGGGTATTTGATCATTTAAGGATCCTCCAAACTCATGAAAAAAATTTTTAAAAAATAAAGATATTTGTATCGGACACGTATCTGTATTTGACATTTAAATTCAAATCTGAGTAATACAGTGATTTGGAATTGAACAATTAACACGTATGTCGTTAGGATAGGATTGTTTTTTTTATGATGAAAAGTCTATATAAAAATATTTAACTCAATTTTATAATAATTTTTATGGTGTTAATCATATATTGATTACAAGAAGGAAAAAGAAAGTTTTTTTAAGAAGTTACAATGAGAAGATAAATTCCATTCATATAAGTCAAATTAAACTAATAAATCAATTAATAAATCAACATATAAAAAAATATATTCAATATAAAATTAGATCGAATTCACAAATTAAAATTTAAATTAAACAAACAAGTTAATTAATAAATTAACATAAAACAAAATATAATTCAATATAAAATTGGATCAAAATACACACACATTGATATTTAAATTAAGTCATTAAACCAAAACTCGCAAGTCATAAACAAGAAAAATAATTCTAAACATATATAAAATATTTTTTAGGGTTTTTTTTGTACTTTTAATTTTAATTAATAAAATAATTTATCGTGTACATGAATAGCAAAATTTAATAAAAGTAAGCGACATGATTTGCTTTTTCAAAAAAAAAATAAAGCTGATATAAATTTTAAAAAAATCTCTCTTTTTTTGTGAATTTTTTTATCAAGGAAATTATTAATTTGCTAACCAATTTAAAATTTCAACTATTTATAAGAATATTTTGTTTTCAATTAACAAAATCCCCCCCCCCCCAAAAAAAAAAAAAAAGAGAAAAAGGGAAAAAGGAAAAGAAGTGAACTAAACTAACATCAAGTGCAAACATCAAAACACGTTCGTCACTTGCCAAAAACTGAACTGAACTTAACCTAATAGTAGTGGTAGTTCGATAACTCCGAATGGCAGCTTCTCCAAATAACGAACTTTCTGAAACTAAAACCCTAGACTCCGCCGCCGAAAACTCCCAAACCAATGGCCAAGATACAATCCGAGAAGATCCTCATCCTCTAGACGAAGCAATCCCGCCTTCCAATCCCCAATCAACGCCCGACACCAATCCAGGGGAGAAACGCAAGCGCGAGGACCAAGAACTGACCCAGAGCCTGGCCCTCCACCCTCTATGGAAAACCAGCCTTTGCTCTTACTTCAGGCGTCAAGATGGGTCCTGCAGCCATGGCAGCACGTGCAGGTACGCTCATGGCGAGGAGGAGCTTCGCCCACGGCCGGATAACACGTGGGACCCAACTTCGGAGCGGGCAAAAAAGGCGATGAAGGGTGAGAATGGGGAGAAGTTGGCGGTGAAGGAAGAGGAGGAGGAGGTTATGATGACGGAGGTGGTTATGGATGGGGAGGATGGTGAGGGTGGTGAAGAGTGTGGAGACCCTCACTTGAGTAAATGCTTGGTGCATTTGCCAAGGAAGTGGCATGTGGATAATTTGAGGAAGTTTCTTAATGAACAAGTAAGTGTGTTATAGGTTCAGGTCTTCATATTCATATAATGAGTTTAGTTTAGCCCTTGAATGTCTCAAAGAATAGAATGACGAAATTAGTAGGAAGAAGCATCATTAAATGAAGCAGAAGTACTAGTAATTTGTAAGACTACTTGGTAGCATAGCATAGCATAGAATATAGAAGTCAATAATCCAAAATTAGATAGGGACTGTATGAGAATTTATGAGTCTATCTCTCTCATATTTGATTTTGAAAGCATGCAGCCAGTGGTGCAATATATATACATATATATTATACTCTTTGGTGCCTATGCACGTTATATTTTTTATGAAGGATGAAAGCCATTCTTGGTGTTGTATACTTTTCAATTTCCATGAAATTCTGGATTATTATTGCAGTCTTATCAAAACAAACATTTACTTGAATACTGTAAGCCTGGTTTGTCATTTTTTGCTATTTAGGAAACCTTCTAAGTTTTATACTTTTTTGAAATTCTTTGATCTTCGATTTTCAATATTTGCTTTGTACTATTTCATATGAATATTTTTCTTCTTCCAGGGAATTACTTATAAATCTGCAAAGAAAAAGAAAGGCATGGTGGTTGGTTTTGTGAGTTTTGAAAGTGCAGAACAATTGAAAAGTGCGGTTGAGGTATCTCCTGTTTCAGTTTTCACTGGTCCATAAACATGCTATAAATTTTTTCTGACGGGTAAATAAAAATCTCTTCAATGTGAAAGGAGCTGGAAGGAAAATCTTTTGGCAACAAGAATTTAAAGGTTGCTAATGTCATTCCTCGACCATTTGAGAAGAAAGTCAAATCAGCAATGGCTGTGCCTCTGAGCTCCCAACAGACTATTGAAGATGCATCAGTTAAGGAGAATGCAGGTGTCTCTATCGCTTCAAATGAGGTTGAAGACGGTGCTTTAAATGATGATGGTTCTGCACCTGATGATTCAACCTCAAAGGCAAAAAGTGCACGTGATGCTGTGACTCCCCTCGCTCATATGCCTTATGCTGATCAGTTGGAGCACAAGAAGAATTCTGTCATGCAGATGCTCAAAAAACTTGTTAGAAATATTGTTCTTCTGTTCAGTTTTCTGCTATGATTATTTTCGTTATCAATTTTATCAGACTCACCGTTATTTATTATTTGGCAGACTAGAAATGCACGTAAAGCTTGTCCTAATGGTGTTTCACTTCCTCAATGGGTTCTTAAATCTAGGGAAAGATGTTTGTTTTCACCTTGTACTCATTCAAAATTTATTGTTTTATTGAACTTATATGTAAAATATAATAATTTGAATCTGCAGTTAGACAAGTATTTGATCTTCTTTAAATCAGAATGAGAATGGTGGGGTCATTAATGGCTGTTTTGTCAATCTCCACTTGCATAGGTGGTCTTCCATGTGAACTAGAACGTATAATTGAATCTCCAGTTGTAAATGGATACCGCAACAAGTGTGAGTTTTCTGTTGGATATTCTCAACAGGGAAAACCGACTGTGGGGTTCATGCTCGGAAATTTTAGGTGAGACTTTTAACTTGTTTGAGAACTTCTTGTGCATTGGAGTTGTGCCCCTAAAGACAAGAACCATTTCAGGGAAGGTGTGACAGCAGTTGAAGAACCTGTGGACTGCCCAAATGTTTCGAAAATTGCTTGCAAATATGCTTCAATCTTTCAGAAATTTTTGGAACATTCAAGCTTACCAATTTGGAACAGATTTAAAAATACAGGATTCTGGCGTCAGTTAACGGTATGTTCCTTTGGGGTATGGCTTTGAGTATAATACATTTACCAAACTACTACTAGTACGATTGCTGCCTTTTGTTCCAATGTGCTAAGGGTGTGCTTGGTTTGGTGGAAAAGTGAAAGGATGGATAGAGAAGGGTGGAAAAGTGGGAAGAAAATGAATTTTGGTGTACTTGCTTAGAAAGAAAAGTAAGAGGAAAGAAAATTAGAAAGATTATCATTTTCCACACCTATTAATAACAACAAATTACTCCAAATTGAAAAAAAAAAAAAAAAAAAAAAGAGGAAAGAAAATGAGAGGGGTGCGTGTCAAGTGTGTATATTTACAAGATTATCCATTATTTTTTAAATTTTGTTATTTTATCTTAGCTTCGAATGGGTATAATAGTAAAAGAATATGCTTATTATTTTCTTTCTTCTTATTTCAATTGTATCAAGCAATGAAAGGAAAGAAAAATTTTTTCTTTACACTTTTCTATCTTTCCTATTAAGCACACTAATGGAAAAAAATATTTTTTTTCATCTTTTCATTGTTCTACTCTTCCATTTTTCTATCTTTTCAAATTTCTTTCAACCCTATTGAGTAAAGCCTAAATCTAATTGTTGGTAAAGTCTGTTTAATTGTATGTTCAAACTTCATTTCAATTTACAAGGTTCGAGAAGGAAGATCAGCTGAGAAGGTTGTGGATGAAAATTTTGAGGCCAATATTTCAGAGGTCATGCTCATTGTTCAGGTTTTGGTCTTGTCTGAAATCTCTATTCTCATCTTTCAGGTTATATTTATAGCTATATTTTGTTATGAAGAAGCATGAGAATGCTGATTAAGAATGAAAAGTGAAAATACTTTTGTAGCCTCCAGCTGGGATAAATCTTTTCAGTTGGGTGGGTAGACTAAGTTTTTCTTCATGGATGGGATTAAAATGACCAATATATCACCTTAGACAAACATATACAATGTATCTACTAACTTGTTTATTATATATTGATTGTATAGGTTTGTTCAGTTGGCTTTGATGATGGGCACTTAACCGGTGAGCTTCAGAGGCTGGCTCAAGCATTTGCAGCAGGTGCTGCCGCAAATTCTCCAACTCTGCCTCTAACAGCTTTTGTCGTTCAGGTAGTTGTTCCATCATAACTCTGTGTATTCAGCAGAATCATTATATAATTTGCATTCCAGCAAATTTCTTTTCGCTATCCTTGCAATTGCGTGAGCTAAGCCATTCGGCATATGTTTTCATCCAGGATCATCAAGGAATATCAAACGTGGCACCAACTGATGCTCCATTGCGTTCAATACCCATCCCGAAGGCAGAAAATGGTATTGAGCCGGAGACAGCCAATAATGTTGTGGAAGAAAGAATTCATGACTGCATAAGCAATCTTCGGTTCTCCATATCTCCGACAGCATTTTTTCAGGTTAGGACATAGAGCCTCTGTTTCTATTTATTCTGGTTGAAGCATTTTTAAGGTGATTCTGGATAATTTACAACTGCAACTCCATCACAGGTCAATACTCTTGCGGCTGAGAAATTATATTCACTTGCTGGTGAGTGGGCTGACTTGGGTCCTGATACCTTGCTGTTTGATGTATGCTGTGGGACTGGAACAATCGGACTCACGTTAGCGCATCGTGTTGGTATGGTAATAACACTATCCAATTCCCATCCTTTGTCGTGCATGATTGAGACTCTACATGTCTAAATCTTATGATATAGATTGGGCTCTGTATTGGTTAACAATGTAAAACATGACAATGTTGGAGGCTAGTTGTTGTTGTTATTGTGAAGTATTAAACTAGTTGATCGGTTAATCTGTATATGCATAGCAGATTATCTCCTCTTTCAATGATTGAACTTGTCTTGGTATTAAAATCTGCAGGTTATTGGCATTGAAATGAATGCTTCTGCAGTTCAAGATGCTTATAAGAATGCTCAGATCAATGGGATAAAAAATTGTAAATTCATCTGTTCAAAGGTATGATTTTCCTTCTTGCATCATTTGTTGGTTGATTTATTTATTTATATGAGCCGGGGGGGGGGGGGGAGGGTTCAATTGTTATACTTACTCAGAAATTGCATTTCTTTGTTTCATTATTTTCCTTTGTGCTCTCTGTGAGGAACAGGCTGAGGATGTAATAGGGTCTCTGTTGAAGGAGTACCTAAACGTTTCTGCAAAACAAGGTCAACTTTCAAGTGCCTTGGAAAGTAGTGAGAAAAGAACAGTAACCTGTGAAGAGAAAGATACATGCACGACCGATGCACACAATGGAGGGAGCTCATGCCAAGAGCCTGAAAACTGTTCTTCCGAAAATGATGGAAAAGAGCTCGAAAATCAACTTCAGGAAAGTTCCACGACAGAAGATGGAAACCCTTCAGTGCGGCAATTTAAAAGTGTTGTTGCTATTGTTGATCCTCCACGTATGGGACTTCATCCCACTGTAAGCATTATTGTGCTCCTGATATACCAGAAATTGTCTATGTTGCAATTCCTTTAAGCTCTGTGATTATCATATTTAGTTCATCCTTGCCTCATATAAATTTTGATCGCTGTCAAGTAGCAGTTATTTCGAAGATTCTGGACCTATACTTTGGAAATTCTATCTGGATCTGCAGTTTACCCAAATTCAACATTCACCTAATTCTTTTTCCAAGTAGTTGGCTTTAATTGACATTGTTATTCGATCTGCAGTTTATTTGTGCAAATCTGTAGGCTTGGAAAAAATTAAAGGTTTTATTAAATGCAGATCCATCTTATCTTAGAATCTTGGACCTCATATATTGTTTTATCTGAAAATGCAGGTGGTCAAAGCTTTAAGAACGCATGCTCGTTTACGCAGGCTTGTGTAAGTTTCCATAATGAACTTTTTGTAATCTTGCTTTGGTTGTTCCAGTCACCTCACGTTTCTACCTGAATTCAACCCTCTTTCCGTTCCCTAGGTATATTTCTTGCAATCCTGAAAGCTTAGTGGCAAATGCCATTGAGCTCTGCACACCATCTCCTGAGAAAGTTGAGAAAGGGAAGAAAGACAATCGGGGATGGAGGAACATGAGTAGTGCTGGTTTAGCACGGCACCGAGCGAAGTCGATGCCTATTTCAGAGCCTTTCCAACCAGTAAAAGCCATGGCTGTTGATCTTTTCCCACATACTCCACATTGTGAAATGGTAATGCTGTTGGAGAGATAGTATGGCCAACTCTCGTTGGTGATTTGATTATATAACTTCGTATCAAGTCAAACATGAATTTAATGCAGAAGATAACTCTACGGTCTACGGACAGAAAATTTGAAGCTCAAAGTTGTTTCCTTCTTGTTGACACTAATATTTTAAATTCCATAATGAAAATTCCGTGGCAAGGGTGAACTTCCCTGATTTTGGGCGCTTTTAGGTATATGCTACTATAAGAATTCTTGACTTGACCCTTCTGCAAACTTTGAAGTTGAAGCCTTTGATTCCGGTAAGTCAGCTCTCACAAATGAGTAGTTGGGTCCCGTCCGCTTGTTCGTCACACTATAGGAGTTAGTGGATCCCAAGGGGGAAATTAAGATGACCTTGTCTCTCCACCATGAATAGTAATGATTTGCATGGATGATGGATCTCGTGGGATATGTTAGTGGCATTATAGCCGCGGCCTTTATTTTTTGCATCGCTTCCCTCCCAACTCCTATGCCACCCAAGGGACATTTTCATACGTTTATCTATATCTTTCTGCAGTAGTTCCTCGTGCGTGTCTGCGCGTGCGTGTGCGCGTGCGTGGGGGTGTGTGGGTACGTGTGCGTGGGTGCACATGCGGGTGCATGCGTGTGTGTGTGTGGGTGTGTGTGGGTGTGTGTGTGTGTGTCTACCAAAAGGACTGACTGGTTTGGTTAGGTTTACGATACCATAGAAATTTTCATGAATGCCTGCCTGCCTGCCTAACCCAACTTACATCTTCAGTGAGATTGTTTGAGGTCCATACTAAGCCTTCTTCTCTACACTTCCCCTTCATGGTTCTAGTTCTTCTTTTGCCTTCTCTTCTTTTCAACTGCCTCTTACGCGCAGGCAGGGAGAATTTTTTTAAATCCCACTCTTCCTCTCAAGGGAGAGTAGCTCTTTTTTGGCAAATATCATGTGATTTTGTTAATGTTTTCATCGCCATTAGTCAGGCGTAAGTATATCTTTGTGGTTGAGGGGCTCCCCTTTTTTGTCAGCTCCTCTTTTTTTTCAATTATTTTCTTTCTACAGTTATAGCACTCACTAGCCATGAAATCCTTACAAGTCTTGCTGGGGTCCCTCCATTTCTGCCCCTAGATTTTGATAATCTTTAATTTGCCAACATCCATTATTTTAACCAAATTATCTCCTCCCCACCACCACCATTTTTGAAACAGTTGACTGTAGTCTTCCACTAGTACTTAAAAAATAATAATAATAATAATAATAAAGCGGACTCTTCCCCGTTCTTTGCTATGGTAAAGTACATTATTTGATCTTTAGAAAACTCTGACGTCAATTTATGTCAAACTTTAGATAGAAATGTAATTTAATTTAATTACTGCTAAAGTTTAAGGGCTGAGCAGGAAACAGTACAGTAGCGAACTTGAAAAGTAAGCGCCAGAAGACAAATATTAAAAAGATTGACAGTATTATTGTGATTGTGATCTGATGTTTTTTAGGACAAAACATCATATCAGATTCGGACAACTTCTTAAAACTTTGTAATTTTTATCCACCCCTTTTAAAAACCAGAAACTTAGAAGTCAAAAAACCAGATGCTGTTCCTGTCAAAACAAAACAATCAAGTAATGGCCAAGGGTCATTTTTCAGACCACTTTGAATAATTTAATCTGTGCATAATCGTAAACCACTCGGATTTTATGACTTTCTTGCCAGAATCTTGACAGAATGACGGACCAAACTTCCATTTCTTTATTTTTCTTACTCGGATTGCAGAGAATAAAATCTATAGGAATCAAGATAAAATAAAATGTATTAATACCGCTTTACATTTAAATTAAACAAGATACCATACCTTAGTATTATATATTTCTCTCTTTACCGAAGAAATCAAGATTTTACTATCTAATTAATCTTTTGTTTATAAATTTCCATACCATTTCTCAATTACAAATAACAATGACCATGTTGCACTATCAACATATATGACGCACTTTCATGGATGACTATTGACTCTCAACAGAGAACTTTTTCTATTTTTCTTTGGTTTGGTTTCGTGTGTACGACGTTTGCAATTATAAGTACTAATTTTTTGCAGTAAGAAAAACGTAGCAGTAGCATGATCAGTGGTTCTGGTGACTTTTTCCAAGTTAAATTATTACTGCCACCAAGTCTTCATCCTCACGTTTATGACATCTTGATGCACAGCATTCATTTCCTTACCTTATTTTCAAAAGGGAAGTAATTATACTTATTATAGATAGAAGGGTGTATAAATCTGATAGCCTAACAAATGCATTTATATAGACCATTCCAAAGAAACGGTCGTTATTATTATTAATTAATAGCAACGAGTTTCTATTTCTACTTAGATGTTTGGTACGAGAACATTCTTTTTTATGGCAAAATTCTGATGACAAACTGAGCTTCAGAAACTCGATATATATATATATATATATATAAAAGAAAATTAAGCTCAAAAGCCAAGTACAACACGTAACATTTATTAAGACGTTGATCAGCTGCTTTTAACGGAAGAAAGAAGAAACAGAATGGAGCAACCAATATTTAATAAGTAAAAATTAAAATTAAAAAGCTCAAATAAGAAAGGTTGTTAACTTATGTTTGTTGCTGTAGACTGTAGCTTAGGGTGAGGGTGGCCGTATTTTCCACCATCTTTTGCCTTAAACGAGGAGAATTGTTCTTTAACTCTTCAATTACTTAAGTCCTTCGTCTTCCACACTTCTCAAAATAATCCAAAACCCGTAGAGAAACTCCTGTATTTTATCTTCATCTCTTTAGTTCTTCCTTTTGTTTGTATCTTTTTAGACTGCAAAGATTTTTTTTTTTTGAAGCCTGTTAATTCTGGGTATTATTCTGTATTAGCATGGTAAGATTTCTTTGATTTTGTTGATGGAAAATAGGGACTGAAACAAAAGCTATGGAGGAGGCACGTTGTGTTGGAGGTGCAGGAAGCCAAGGAACAGCTGTTCCTGTTTCTGTTCAACAGGTATTTAGTTTCATAATTCCATTCCAGAGGTTTTGAGACCTTGAAAAGGATTTTCATGGCCGCCTTCAATTATGGGTTTTATTTATTTTTTTAATGCTAACAAATGATGATTGTTTTTTATTTTTGAATTCGAACAAAAGAGGTTGATGCAACGATGGATGTTAACTGGTTATCTTCCGTTTTCCTCCCTAAAAAGAACCTGGATCCCTCCACATAACCTTTTGATTTTGATTTTGGATGTTTTTGACATGAAGTTTTGACTCTCTGTGTCTACGCCAGTTATTTTTCTTCATACAAACAGAAAAGGAAAACCAGGCTTTACACGATTAAAAAAAAAAAAAAAAAGCAGAGCCAAATAGGCACTCATGCATGTTTACATGATGTGAGATTATGATTTAGGCCGTTTCCTATGGCCATCTTTTTTTTATATATATAAAAAAAATTAGGAAAATGGACAAAAAAATATAACCTTGCTTCAGTCTGATGGACTTAAAACTGTATCAATGATCTTTTTTTAATGTTTCCGGATTTGGAATTTCACAATTAATCCCAGAAAAAATAGTTAAACATGGGCAGAATGAATCATCCAATCATATTTAGTTTTGTACAAGTTTATACCTTATGTCGTAGGATGGATGTTTGTGTTGTATATGGCTGATAGATTTTTTACATACATATAGAGAGAGCTAAGTGGGCAGATGCTAGAGCGTAGCGTAACTAAGTAGAGTGGGTAGAGTTAGTATAAATATATTGTTGATGTAACCTTCAATCGTGGAAAAGAAAAAACTTATAGCTGCCACTCTGAGGACGTATGCACATTGCCGAATCTCGTTAAATCTTTATGTTAATTTTCTCTTTCTTTTCTTCTTTGTGTGTTTTCTGTGATTACTTGATCATTAGTCGTAACAGTTTGTATAGAGGTTTTAGGTTCAGCAAGATACCTTTAAAAAAAAAGATGAATAATGTTCAAAGCTAGTGTGCCAATTGCTATGTATTTTTCAGCCCCCTTTTGCATTAAAATCTTTAGTACTTTTAACGAATGTAGGTTCAATTACCTCAAAAAATGATGAACTATTTTAAACGAATTCTACATTTTATGTCTGCGAGTCAGGAAAGCTATCCTATATGCCAACTTCAAAGCATTCGATCGTCACCCCCCTTTGCATTAAAATCTTTAGTACTTTCGTATTTTTTTTTTCAAAGCTTTATTGCAACAACTTTGATTTGATTGATACACTTGGAAGAAATATGGTTGGCTGGTCTTATACTTACTAAAAGCATCTGTCAAGTGCTGTTCTTCTTTGTATATTTTCTTGCATAATGATAAATTATTGTTGTTGTTGTTTGTTTTTCAGGTTGAAGATTCAACAGGAATAACTGAGGAAACAACTCATGCTTGTAATTGGAAGCGAAGCAATCTCTTTCTAGAGATACCTTCAAGAACTTTGGAAGATTCTTCTCAAGAGTCTGTCATAATAAAGATGCCCCCAACACCTAGTCCGACTCCCAGGAAAGTGAATTTTCTCTTGACAACTAGTCCATCTGATGCAAGAATTAGTGGATCCTCTGGTCCTTCCTCATCTAGAGGCAAATCATCGTTGAAGAGTCTCTTACCAAAGCTAAGCTTCAAGCATAGAAGTAATAATTCGGATATTGACAAGGCTGCAAACTTCGGTCCAGAATCTCCTTCTACTTCACTAAGGGAGAAGCCCTCCATCTCAAGGACATTGTCACTTGCGAAGATATTTACTCCTCGGATAAAAAGGACATCATCATTGCCTGTAACTCGTATTGCACATTCAAACTCAGAGTATGCAATTATTGGAAGCCAAGGTGGCTCTGTAAGTTGTAGTGTAAGATTTTTGATATTTTATCATGATCGTGGCTACTCTGTTTATTGGATCTGAATTGCCTTTCTAGAAATGACCATGGTGAAAATTTGGAGTTCTATCTTATTGGATTGACCTAGTTGGGTTCTTAGTTCTTACTTTAATGCATAGGGGGCATGGTAGTTAATTGTTCATAAATTTGACGAGCATCTGAAACTATCTATATTAATGTGAAGTGGAACTTACTTATACTTCCCTGATTTCTCCTCCTGAAGTTAATAATTTCCATAAAAGGATTTTGAATATCTGTTATTTCAAGTTGTTAGTTCCTTTGCAGACAAAGGGAAGCATGCTGCAGATATCTCGCTCACTTTCAGTTCCCATAAACGACAAAGAAAGCAACTTAAAAAGAATGGATTCTTTTTTTCGAGTGGTTCTCTCAACTCCACGAGTAAAGGAAGGAGAAATAAGTCCAAACGCTTACTTGGGACCTGATGCTGGTATATCATTCTCTTTGTCTATGCATTTATGTATGTGCATGCATATATTCAAGTTTGCAAGGATACCTTTTGTCTTCATCTTCTTAGCACCGTAGGTGTTAGTTAGAGTACTTCCTCCTCTACTTTATCAACATTTCTTAACTATCATACCAGCCGATGTCTTAGCAACATCTCATTCTTCAGAAAATAGTGACCCAGATGGTGAGGACATACCAGAAGAAGAGGCTGTTTGTAGAATTTGTCTGGTTGAACTATGTGAAGGAGGCGAAACACTTAAGATGGAATGCAGCTGCAAAGGCGAACTCGCTTTGGCCCACAAAGACTGCGCTGTTAAATGGTTTACCATCAAAGGCAACAAGACCTGTGATGTGTGTAAGCAAGAGGTCCAGAACCTACCTGTCACTCTTCTACGAATCCAAAGTATTCAGGCTCGAAATTCTGGAGCAAGTAGAGGTCTTCAGGCTGATGTTCATGTATACGGGTAAATAATCATTTGTTACTGACTCACTGGATTTTCTCCTTATGGATGGCCTTATATACATATCATTCTGTTTATTTGTTTCTCACGTGTTGTCTCAACTATTGATTGGGTCTTTAGTTTAAAGTTATTTCCAAGGGTAGAAGAAAGAGATGCAACACACATGAATAACACAATGATCACGTCTAGAATGTTATGCACTTCATTTGAAAATTTTGAAATGAGGAACGGTGTTTCACAAACTTGCAATGTCTTCCTCTCAATTCAATATGTCCCTCGCCTGTTCCATTGTTGCAGGATGTGTGTTCTGAAGCGAGGGGTTTCATATACCCTTGGTTGATGTATGTTTATATATCGTCTTTGGCTCCTCCCAAGGACAATGAAGCTTCGCTTCCGTAACCCTGCCAAATATTGTTTCAAAACTTGTATTCAGAGCTCAATAAGCGAAGAAAAGGAAAGTAACAATATTGGTTACATGTTTGCAGGGTTTGGCAGGAGGTCCCGGTTCTTGTTATTGTCAGCATGCTTTCGTATTTTTGTTTTCTTGAGCAGCTTCTGGTAGGATAAGCAGTTTCTCATTCATATTTTCCCCTGTTTTACTACTTTATATCATCTGATTTAAGTATATGTTTCCCTGCAGGTTGGAAAAATGAGCACTGGTGCAGTTGCTATATCACTTCCATTCTCTTGCGTGTTAGGCCTTCTTGCATCCATGACTTCATCAACAATGGGTAGGCTGGCAAACATCCTTGATCTATATAATTACGATTTCGCATGTCCGGTTAACACGTTTTTATATTATTTTTTAATTTATTCTATTTCGTTTTTGGAGATGGTGAGGATACATTGTGTCTGTCCACCTGAAACAGGAATATGGTCACCACCTATCTTGGCTCTGACTTTTCAATTTTCTTTAAGTACCCATGTCTGACATTCGTGTCTGATGCATGTTCAGACATTGTTATGAGGATATAACCCTCCGTATCATGGGAAACTTAGAAAAATGGAACATAGCCATGTGGGATGCATATCTGTATTTAGCACTAGCATCCAACTCGGAGTAACATAGGTTGATCTAAGTTTTTGTTTATAACCCTCATATCGGGTTTCACCATCATATATTTGTAGGTTAGAAGCTAGAGTCTAAGTTAGTGCACATGCATGCTTGCACACACAGAAGACATTTACTTGCAGTTAAGGGGAAACCATGTAGACTAGGATGAGAAATGCTGGTATAGGATGAGAAATGCTGGTATACTGTTGATAGTCACAATTCTGAATTTTACAGGAAATTCAAATGTTGATAAGAAATTCCAAGAAATTGTTCTCTATGATTGTCTGACTTAAAACCTCTTGAATTTTTGTATTCAGTGACGCGAAGATTTGTCTGGGTTTATGCATCAATCCAATTTGCTTTGGTGGTTTTCTTTGCTCATATATTTTATTCGTTGGTAAGTTGGTTCCTCTCTACTTTTTATCCCCTTTTCCTTGCAGCGTTGGTCCAAAACTCCTTAATTTTTTCAGATAGGGAAAGGGGTTGGGGATTCAAACCCCGGATCTACCGGATGCTACCTCTTAAAGGTGGCTGCATTTACCGAGTTAAGCTTCGGGTTCAATGCAATGATTATTAAACCACGCACTTTTTTTTTCTGGGCTCAATAGCTTCAGTCGTGTACCAAAATGGATTATGGGCATTCTAAACATGAAATTTGTGCTAGTCATGGTTCGCTAAAATCCATTCACTTTTAATGGTTCATCGCCTGCAGGTGAAAGTACAAGCAATTCTATCAATTCTCCTGGCAACATTTTCTGGATTTGGAGTTGCAATGAGTGGGAGTTCCATCATTGTCGAGATCCTGCGATGGAGAAGAAGACGGCAACAGCAAGGTTGGTCAGAACAGCAACCGCATAGTTCGCAAGCAATGACTCGACCACCAGTCCAATCCCCCAGAGCTGCTAATTCTCCTCGAACAGGTCCTAACGTAAACCAGCAGAATGCAGAAACCTTGGCTGGAAGCTGAACATGCGGACTCTCACACTACATTATGTAATTTATCCAAAATTTGAAGCATCGATGCTTCTGTAATATAAATCCAATAGGCTCTCTCAAGCATTCCTCGATCATTTAAGCCTAATGAAAAAGGATTGCATAGCCTGCAAATTTATGTTAGTTTTTTGAGGTTGATCTCCCTAGCCATGAAACTACCATGACTTAGGCTGTAATATACTTGGAAAAGGGTATATAATGAATACATATTTGCAATTTGCAATTTTGCATTGTTTTATTGCATTTGCTTGTTTTCCAAGACTGTGAAATGCTACCTTTTAGGAGTTAAAATAGTGAAGAACTTGAAAAAATGGTAGGTTAATAATATGTCCAAAACAAAATGCAGTTTCTAAGTTTTTTGCGTCTTATTTATATCTTAATTGAATAAAATCTCATAATTTATAGTAGTTTTAATGACGTATTAAATTATAATTCATAGACGTAAGTTATAAATTAATTAATTTAAAACATTTATTTATAAATTAAAAATTAATATTTAAAAATTAAAATTATAAATCTAAATACTCTTAGACTTTGGTCCTTGACGTTAACTAAAAAATTATAATAAATTTATTTAATTTTACAATTTAACTTGTTTTAGTTGTAGGTACTATATTTAGTAATTTGTGTCATTTTTAGCCACGTGATAAGCACGTGACGTTCAAATGGTCAAGCATAAACTCCAGACATAGATTACAGAAACCGTATCATCGCACTTTCAAGGCCTCAAAGCAGAAAAATTCCCGCAGCAAAATTATGAACCTTTCCACAATATTTGGAGGAAAGCTGACTCTTTTCGGCAGTCGCGTTCCTATCATAGGTGCTCTTTAGTCCACGGTTTAATAGCGTTAGTCTCTTTATCTTTCTCCTTCTCTCTCTCTCTGTCTCTCTCTCTGTATTCTTTTGTGTTTGTTGACCCAAGTCTTTGATTGATTTTCATTTAGATTGAGAGAATTATTTAAATAGAGCCATTGATGGGTTTTTTAAAAATGATGGTTTTGCTGAATGTAGGCTGAATATGACAACCCAGTTGTACTTTTCTAGGTTTATGGTGTATCTTGTAATATTTTTACTATTCTATTGTGTTCCTGTTCTGTTTGATTTTATGCTTAAGAGGGGGGTTTGAAGTGTTCGATGAAATGTTTTAGGGATTCCCAAGTTGGGGTTTATGCCAGTTTTGCATCAGAAGAGGAGATTTCGAAGTGCTTTTTCGACCAAGATGGCTTGGAACGTGGAAAAATGCGAGTTGGATGTTAAAAGCAAGTTGGGCATGGTTCGCCCTGCAACAGGACGGTATGTTGATGAAGCTATTGAAGCCCTCAAACATGGAAATGTTATTGCGGTGCCTACGGATACGCTTTACGGATTTGCTTGTGATGCTTGGTACACCTTTCTGCCTTATCTAATTTCCTTCTTTCAGAGATGTCAAAATTATGCAAAATGTAAACGTGACTAGTGAGCTATACTCCCACTTTTATTTGCTTTTTAGCTTTTAGGTGATTCTCGATCCCAACTACTTCAAGGAAAGAAATGGATAAGAATGAAGGATACACGAAATGTCAAAAATACGTTGATAAATAGGGAGCTAAATAACTTGATTTCTGTGATCAGTCTTATGGTTGAAAGAGAGAAAGGGGAACTGAGGAATAGACTGAGGAGAATAGTTATCCATTCTTCCTTTATGTTTTTAGCTCTGTAGAGTCTCCGGTGGATGAGTACAAATAAAAAGGATTAAAAACACAAAATAAAAGCATCGAGTTTTAAGATACAGAGTCACGGGAATTTATCTAAATTTTCTCAGAGAATCTGTTCTGAATTAAATTGTCAAATCAGAAGTATTATTGAATGATTTCCCAATACAAGCATGAAGATAACCATGAAATTTTATTGTAGTATTTGCATTGAAGCCCTTGGTTTTCATTATTTGATCATTATGTTACATAATGAATTTCTATCGCATGATTTTGGAATAATTACTTAGTTATCAGCAAACTTCATTTTGCTTCATTTGCATATTTATAATTTCCTTTGATGGGGCCACACATGCAGTTCTTCCGAAGCAGTAAATAAGATTTATGAGATCAAAGGCCGAAAGCATACCAGTCCTCTGGCGGTGTGTGTTGGGGATGTGCCAGACATAAAGCGCTTTGCTATCACAGACCATCTACCTCTTGGTTTACTTGATTCTCTCCTGCCAGGACCTATTACTGTTGTATTAGGGCGAGGTTAGTGATTTGTTTATGTTTTTTTGCCAAGGGATCACGTTAATTGTCACATTCACAATTAAGATGTTTATGGCTAACATATTATTGTGGTTTATGTAAATGTGTTTCAGGTGAATCAAGCATCCTCGAGAAGTCCTTGAACCCAGGATTAGATAGTATAGGAGTGAGAGTGCCTGACTCTAACTTCATTAGGATTATTGCCCGTGGTGCTGAAAGTGCATTGGCTCTTACAAGTGCTAACCTAAGTGGGCAGCCTAGCAGTGTGAGCATCAAGGATTTTGAGAACCTGTGGGAAAACTGTGCCTATGTTTATGATGGTGGTGTGCTTCCAGCAGGTCGTGCAGGATCAACCGTTGTGGACCTCACAAAGCCTGGAAAGTACAAGATTCTTAGACCCGGAAGGTAAGGATATGATCAAGTATACTTTTTTTCTATATTTTTTCTTTTATAATTCAATAGATAATTTCACATTAAGGAGCTGCCGTTAGCTTTATAGCTTACAATTTTGTCATTCTTACCATTTTAAAGCTGCCATTGCCAAATTTCTAAGCCTAAAAGGATTTACAAATTCATGTTTTCCCTTTTATTTCCAGTGCTAAGGAAGAAACTGTTGCAATCCTTCAAAAGTATTCTCTTCTTGAAGAAGCCGCAGCAGCAAGTGGTTGAAGAGGAAATTCGGGTTTGCTGAGAATTTCAGATTGATGTAGTCATCAAAACACGTTCTTCAGTTGTATGCTGAGACTTTCAGATTGATTTATTCATCAAAACATGTTCTTCAGTTGTATTCTGAGATTTCCAGGTCAAAACACGTTCTTCAGTTATATGATGAGACTTTCAGATCGATTTGTTCATCAAAACATGTTCTTCAGTTGTATGCTAAGAATTACAGATTGATGTAATCATAGCCATCTATGGTTCTCCGTGGACAACATCTGTCTTAACTGTTTGCCAAAGCAAATATTGTACCAACTAGACGGATTATCACACAATCAAAGAAAATTTTCTTCTCTATCTCAAAATTCAAACTCGAAACATTTACCTTTTGATGCTGAATAATTTATTACCCGAAAAGAACATTAATAGGAGTAAGCGCTCTGTTCTTACATGCTACATTCTCAAAGTGGCACGTTAATTTTATGGGAGAATTGAAAAGAAAAAAAAAATATCATAGTCGCGAGTTAATTATCACAGTCGTAACGTTATTCGAACCGAGTGAATTCGATCGCGAGGATTTGTCTGACAGGTAGCATCGGATTTTGCAGCTAAGCCCTTGTACTATGGCCTAATTGTGAAGTTAGACAATGATAATTGAATCCATACCCTTGTATTGTTTTGGATTTATATATTACCCAATAAGAAATGAGTTCTTTTTTTTAAGTGTCTACTTACTTAAGTTGAAATTATTTAAATTTATTAATTATGTTATGGTTCATCCAGAATTTATTAAATTTATCAACCAGCCAAAAATGAAAATGCTTCTAAATAGTTTATTTATTCACGATAAAAATGTTAGGTCAAGTAGGCATTTATTTATGATGGATGTATTGAGGAAAATAAATGAGTTTACACATTGATTTTATAAGTATACGTCACATTTGCTATTGATATCATGTATCAAACAAGGTTTTTTGTTTTTTGTGTTCTCGTTTGGGTCACGACACAGTCAGTGTAATGTTGTAACTAACGCACAGCGAAGAGTCTCGGACAAAAGAGGGTTTTTTTTTTTTTTTTTCTCTCTAGTTTGCAATCACTTCCTTAGATGCGCTTTCGTCGCCACCAGGCTCGAAATCTTAAACGCATAAAAATGGAGAGTCGAAGAAAGAAAACCCTTGCATGTTCTGTATGGATAGAAAATAGCGGCGGAAGTTCTCCACTGATGATGTTTTCTTCAGATGTTTTGCATTGACACAAGTCATGTGTCTACCCGTGGGACAAGCTGGCCCTCGTTGCTAATGCCATGGCAGAGTCAACTTTTGAATCAGCATAAACGGGAAACATGATTATATGAGTCGAGGTTTAAATGCGGTCACTAGCAGCATTCAATGATATTAGAATATAGCGAAGCAGCGGAGGCCGGAGGGGACAGTTGCCGGCCGGTATTTACCCTTATTATTATACCCAAAAGGTCAAACTCGAACCGACTTTCTCCCGGGGAAAATAAAAAGACGGTAAATTCAACATTCACAAATCACCGATAGAAGATTTTCTCAGAAGGTTAGAAGATTAAATACTAATCTGATTTAGAAATGGAATAGTTTAATCTTTAATTTATTCATACGCCAATAAACGAAGTTGAAATACTAAACAAATAGATATCGTTGACTAATAATAATCGTTATGCAGAGTACATGACTGACTAAAAATTCCACTACGATAATCTTAATCTCATGTAAAAGTAGTTGAAAATCCATTATAAAGAATAAAAAATAATAACGAATTAAAATTAAGTGCAAGTAAATTTGAATATAAACCTCTTTTAATCTCTCTCTTTTGTTTTTTAATCTGTAGTTTTCTTCTTCTTCTTCTTACAGAATTTCCCTCCTGGCGGTGTATCCGTACTGAGATCTCCTGATATTATCTTGCCTCTTCTTGTAAACCAATCCACCGAAGCCAACCAAACACGCCGCGGCCACCACAGCCACCACGATTCCCGCCTTTTTCCCACCGCTCATTCCTCCATCACCACCGGTCTTATCTTCGCTTCTTTCTGCATTAATGTTACTGTGGTTGATATCGCTCGCATCGTCCGGCGACGGAGCAGGAGAACTCGCAGGTGAGTTTCCTTGCGCCAGATCTGATGATGGGGATGGCGCCATTGGAGCCGGAGGCGAAGCAGCCGTCACGGGTGAGATTGACGGTGCGGAGTCGGGAGATCCAGTCACCTGAGTAGGAGCGAGTGGCGGTGACGAGTCAGCACCGAGTGACGGCGCAGGCGCTGGCACCGGCGAATCGGCGGC
>JBBYHO010000008.1:2294833-2308028 GCA_038382025.1 Adansonia gregorii | reverse complement strand
TCAACTATATATAGTAGGTCAACATGCAGAAAACTATGGAGAAATTGAGGTGCAAATTTACATACAGAATTTGTGTGTGTGTGTGTGTGTGTATATATATGGTACTTAAATTGTGGGTTATTTTATTTTATCATTTTTATAAGTTTCATGTACTTTTGCTTCACAATTCACATGGATTTGTTGGCATATTTGGCAACATCTACGTTGATGAAAGCCCTTCACAAGGAAAACAATGCCGTCCTTTTAAATTCCCTCCCAAAAGGGATAATATGCTTTTGATTAGTCATCTAATCGAGGCTCCTGGGCATAATTTAAAATCCCATAGACTCTAATTCGTTAAAAAATTAAAAATAAAATTTTTAATTTATCAAATTCATGTAAATAATGCATCCTTAAAATCGTATGGAGAATCAATTAGATTCAAACAAAATTCAAAAACATTTCTAATAGTATTTAAATAAAAAAAGAAAGGCTGAGTTGGTTGAAAAAATATTTGGGTTTTTAATTAAAAATTGTATGCTATCATAGGAGAAATGTAGTTTTTATATTTAGGTGTAAAGATCAGTCGGTCAAAGTAGGTTGAAATATATTTATTATTATTCTTTGAAAACTTGCTTTAATTACCCGATGGAATTTTGGTTCAAATTCCATCAAAACGAGAAATTCTTCTTTTGATGGTTTGTTTTTAATTTGATTTAATTTTATCCAATTTTTGAAAGAAATGAAAAACATAGAGAGGAGAATTCGCCGATCATTTTGGAAGTTGAAAATGGGACACAATAATTAACATGAACATGCACATGCACATGCATTAGACATTGTCTTGTTTCTTCGTTGCTCCCTTTAATTACAACTCCGAAATCGAAACAAAGTCTTTCACGCTCCCTTGTTCACCAACTCAAACTAATTTGAGTCAACCATGCAATCAATTAAACTCTAATAATTGCTTAATTAATATACTTATTGCTTGAATTATTGCTGTCAAATATCATTTGTCAATAATAATATATATAAATAAAATTTGGTTTTTGAAATTGTCATAGATTTAATTAACCTGATTATTAGAACAGAATCGATACTCTAACTGAGATCACATGGCTGTTGACAATATTAAGAAATAATTTGCCTTTCTCAGAACTCTCATGTGTTGCTTCAAATATTTGACCTAATAATTTGATGTAGAGCTGTGAATCGCATGAGTTTACAGCTTTTATTGAAGTATACATACATATATATATTAATTATATATTTGTTAAGCAAAGATCCTATATATAGTAATGAAAGGAGGTAGGGCTAATGGTTAATGGGTTTCTGTTTTACCAATCATGGAAATCGTAGCTTCGTTTAATGACAGGGACTTCATGGACTATTATCATCGTTTCACACCCCCCCCCCCCAAAAAAAAGGCAGTTTCGTGAATGTAATAATACTTAACCTATCTCAGCCAATTTTATGGCATGCAAAAAGAATTAGTCTATGCTTTAGGCTTATTGACTTTGATTTGGATTTTATTGACTTTTGTTGATGTTCAATTAGGATTTTTTAACATATCATTGCTTAAGCATGCATGCATGGAATTGGAAAAAGTCATTTCATTACATTGATTACAGTCAAAACTTCCAACTCATCATAAAATATATATATATATATATTTTCATCCATCAGATGTTGGAATGGGATTGGGGGTTGAATTTCGTTCACACTAAAAAGAGAAGTTTTTTCGAGGGAAAATTTTGTCAGAAGAAATTACTTCTTCATCGAAAAAATTTAAATAGCTAATATTTAAATTTTTGTAAAAAATTTGTCGAAAATAAGAGTATTTTTGACAATTTTCTATCAAAATTGTTATTTTCAACGATATTTTTTTGTAAAAAAAATTTCTAATAAAAAATTTTGCCAAAAAATGCTTTCATTAGTTATTTCCGATCATTTTTTGTTTCCAATGAGAAAAAGTATGAGCGATTAGTCAAAGGCTTAGCTCTTTGACAAACTAATGTAAAAGCTATATATGCATGGACTACTTTTTCTATTATTCAAAATTTAAATTCGTAAAAATATTATTATTTTTTTGTTATTTAGTATTAAATAATTTTTTTAATTATTAGTCAAATTTTTAAATTCGAATCAATAATTCAATTTGTGCATAAATTTATTCATACTGTTGAACTAAGTTACAATAATTAATTGCATATAGATCAATGAAACATTGAGTAATCACATCGTTTTGAATCATAACAAATTAAGAAAAGTCCTGACTTCAAATCTGGTCTTCCAAACAATTGAAAACAAAGAAATTTTGGTGGCGACCATCTAAATCGATCAAGTCATAGCCTGTCAAAAAAATTGCAGTTTTAATGGCATGCTTGCTAGGTAGACAATCATGAGAATGTGTTTGACAAATTTGCTCATTAAGAAAAGGCAAAAATGAATGGTAGGGTACTATATTGGCCGGCCATGCAACGCCAAAAACAAATGCAGTCCTATGGGGAGTCGCAACCATTTTTGGTGGACTCCATGAAACCTATGAAAGTTAAAAATGGTTGCTCCATGCTTTCGAGTTGAGTCAGAATCCCCAACTCGCCGAAAGCTTTTGGCTGCCAAAGAATACGTTTTATGGGATTACCACTTGAGTTTGTTCGTCTGTCTGTCATTGCAACAACAAATCCAACACTATCATTCTTTGTTGCTCGATATATATACATATATATATATATATAAACACTATCAAGAATGTGAAAGTAAATACTACATAAATTCAGTAGTTAATTGAATGGCTACAATTTATTTAAGCTCCGGGTAACTTCTAGTAGGGAAAAAGTTGATTAGAAAAAGAAGTTTCCCACTTTCAAGGCAAGTAACGGTAAGAAATTTGTTTTTTTTTTTCAACCAACATTTCTAATTAACTCATTAATTAATGCAATGATTACTATATTAAGACGAACAAATGACGACCAGTTGAAAATCAAGCAGCCCCTGGTGGTAAATTCAAAAGATATTTCGTTTCAAGTTTGGATTATTTCATAGGTTTTTTTCGCTTATAGTTTTTATTTAATTAGGGGAGCATTAGGTCATTAATTGATTCAAAAATTTTAAAAAATTAACGTTTTAAAGACACATGCTAGGTTAAATTAAATTTTATTCATAGTAATATTTTTACACTAAAATACATTAATTAATATTTAATTTGATGATTTTCAACGTATTGAAACTTAATAACTTTGGAATGTATTTAAGAACACTTGTCGGAAGAAAACCCCTAATCCAATTTTAAAACTTCCCTCGTTGGAAAGCTAATTTGTCAATGGTCAATGACATAATTAAGGGTACCTAGAGTGATTTCTTCCAAGTAATTTGGCTTTAAACTGATAGAGCCAGCCCAAGTTGTCTTATTTAAGGAACATCAAAGTGACCTAAAAAGTGAAATCACTAGTATTCTCTTTAAGTCATTATTATTATTATTATTTTCCTAACTATGCTTCAAAGAATGCTTAATTCTCTATTTCACTTTTGAAACATCCAATTAGCATTTACTTTTGATGTGAAAAACTTTACTCATTGTGCTCTTTTTTTTTGTCCTCTAATTTTTTGCCTGGACCACTTCAAACTGAAGAAGCCCTAGCAAGCCGAAGCCAGCAGTCAAACTGGGTCCACTCTAATTACTAAGCCCATACGAAAAGGACAGGCTTGGGGTATGATAATGGCAATGGACCCATAAATTTTACAAATTCATTAACAAATATATTTTTTATTTCAATTTGGGCCTTTTCTTTTTACATTTTTCTGAAGCTAACATGTGGGCTCAATCAAATCATGGACTCCGGAGTTTGGACCACTTTCAAACCCAATGAGAGTGACTCTGCTTCCTTGGTCCTAGGAGTCGGATGGTTATTCAATAGCCCACGGAAGCTCCATCCATCAACAGGAAAGTGTTTTCGGTAACTCATCCATGTGATTAGGAAGGTTCGCAATGCCGAACATTGTTGTCATTAAGGAATACCATGAAAATTGTGTAAGGAATTTCAACCTTCTAATAATATATATAAATATTCAAACTATAATTTCAATTTTCATTTCTTGTTTATAGCCTAGTGAAGAAATAAACAAATTTACGGGCGTTGCTCAATGCTTACTAATGGTACCTACGCAGTAGATCCCGATTTGGAAACGACACACATTCATTCCTCATCTACAGAAAAATCTGGCTCTGCTGGTTTCTGTAAGGAGCTGACAACACCAGAATCAGATCCAGGATGCATATTATTAACACCTTTCCTAGTGCTTGCTGCTAGCCTGGCTGCATATATAGTGAAGCCTGAACTCGGCGGCGCGGTTGGTTCAGGTTCAGCGGCCATGAGGTTCTCCTTAGCTCTAAGTTCAGCTGCTTCCTTTCGTTTCTTAAACCGACGCCATGCTGCTAGTATGAAGCAGGCAGCCCATGTTCTCCACTGTTGTGAATAAAAGCGAAATTTGTGTCGTAGCTGTTTACTATGCAGTCTTCTAAATTGTGATGCCACGAACGTAAGATCTTCTGCACTAAGAGCAAAGGCCTCTACTTCTGATATTGCTTTGACTGTTCGAGTTGATGATGGGAGAATGACACTTGGACGAGGATTCAACGCCCATGTCAGCAGTTCCTCGCCGCAGAATTCTCCGGGGCCGATCCGGCAAGAGTTGAAGAATCCAGTTCGGCCACCATTGGTAGTATGAGAATCTAGTTGACCTCGAATTATGAAGAGCATCTCATTTACAGGATCGCCTTCACGGACTAGGAGTGTGCCTTCCGTGCACAAGGCAGGTTTAAGCCTCTCACAGATTGCATCTAACATCCTTTCATCCATTTGATCAAACAGTGGTACCTGTTTGATTAAATAAATAAAGATTGTACATATCAAGCTGTCTATACAATTGCACAGCATTTATCAGAAAATGTTGGATCTAAATGACTCACTCGTCGAACAAGGTCGAGACAGAGGTGGCGTTTGATGTCCCTTCGGAGATCTAAGGGAAGGCCATTGAGTAGAGTTTCTTCATCAACTCCTCTTGTAGCTAGCCATTTATACTGATCATATTTCCTGACAGATTGCCTTAACTCGAGAGGAAGCTGCCTATGACGCATCCACTGTTCTGTATCGGTTCTCTTGATTCTCCATTCTTCCAACCTAACGGTTGTCGATTGCAGGTATGTCTGCCAGAGAAAATATGATGTCAGAATCACCAGCAACAATATAAGAAGTCAAGTCATGACATCAAATTTACTGGGGAACTCCAAGTCATGTCCAAGATTTCAGTTTGTGAGATGTGAACCCCATGACTTGGAGTGTGAACCTTGAAGGTTTGCCTTTTAATAAATATTTTCTAAAACAAGCTGGATTCTTAAACTTTTTTTAGGCGCACGAGGAACAATAGTTTTAATGACTTCCCTTGGAAGACTTACTTGCATATTCCCAATGAGCAGTGCAAAGAGAACCAGCCCAAGAGTTGCAATAATGATGGCAAAGATTATTTCACCAACGAAAGTGCTTGCGTTAAGATTTTGTCCCAAAGAACTGCAGATAAGAGACAGAGCATCAGAGTTTAAGCAAAACAAAATATTATGTTTTATTTTCAGCTAATTGGAGGTTTCGAAGTAGGAATAGAGATGCAAATATGATGTTTTATAACCAAGAAATCTAGCTCTAAAATCCCAGAGCATGCAGCAGTTGTAGAAACACTTCAAATTCTTCAGAGAAAGAGCCATTACGAAAGCTTGATGCAATTAGATCAGAAAAAAAAATTAAATCTGATCAATCTCTAGATGTTTAAAGAATTTGTTCGTCCTTGTTGATAAAAAAAAATGGCAAATCATCTCAAAGACGTGTTGTTACGTAGGAATCGAAAATACGAGAAATTGACAAAGACTTCAAGGTGTATAATAATGTCACTTTCTTTAAGATTTTATTTATCCTATGATTAATATGGTATACAAAAGAGTTATTGGCGTATAAACCTCAAACATACAATTTAACCCTATGAATGATGGCGGTGTCTTGCATTGACGGCATCAATCCATTATGTATCAAGCAATGTATAGCAAAACTATAAAAAATTCTATATGGAGTTTCTTTGTTGTTTTCAAAATATACGTTTTGTAGGTCTTCCAAGCATAGGGGTCTATTTATAAGCAATTAAATGTGCTTTTATTTAGACATAACTATCCAAATATATATTCATTTAGATAATCACACTACTTGATAAATAACCAAGAGTCACCACCCTTGACACAACTTTACGATTATTAAAGACATAACTATATATTATTTTGAAAATTTTCCAACAAGACGTACCATAATTTCATATGAAATCGAGAAGTTTGGTAACAACTTACCTTAAATTCCTTAAACCCCACCATAGGCAATAAAAGTACTTGTTGAAGAATGGTGAGGTTGTGACATTGAATGTCAACGCATCACCATATATACCAAACTGGTAGAAGCTGGAACTTGCTCTGCATAGCCTACTAGTATTGCTGGACTTGAACCAGGTAACCCTGTCAGGGTCTTGTACACCGTGGCAATCGAAATATTTATACTGGCAAGATGAGTCCTCAAGATCACAGGCACTCCTCCAGCACGCTTCTTGTCGCTCTATTGAAAGAAGGTACCAGCAAGCTCCTAAAACCTTTTTAAGGAAAATACACATAAGAAAACTGAAATTTTCACTCAAAGTAACAGCTGCGTTAGCTGAACTCTTCAATTTTCCTATAGTATCTGTATCCAAGACTTTTTTCTAACATAGAAATAGAGGTAGATCCTCTAAATATATGGAAAAACTTACATGGCTTGCCAGCATGTAGAGCACCAGGTTATATGCAGCACCAGCCCATGCTGTTTCAGTTACAACACCAGTGGCATTGACAATTTGTGATGAGAGTGGGAAAATAAGAAAAAGTTTTGGAAGGTACTGACAAATGATAATGAACCGGAGCACGTTTCTCGTGTTTCTCATTGTTGAACCTTTAAGATTGGGAATGATGATCCAAATCAAAACCTGGAATAAATTGAAACAAACCATTAAAATACTATGGAAAGGGCAAATATTTGTATCAGTTTCATCATGACATTGGCATACCTGAGGAAGGGGCAGGGCAGCAATTAAATCAATCCAGAAACTCTTCTGAAGGTACCTGGAAGCAATCTTCCTGGAATCTATAACAAGCTCTCCTCTCCCAAATACACGGGAAGGAGGTGCAATATAAGCTGTCCGAAATCGAATGAAAATCTGAATTATGTAGAAGGCATCAGCTAATGATCTAGCTATGGTGAGGACAACTTCCAGTGGAATTCCAATATCAATGCAGATTTCTTCCCAAACTACTGGCAAATAGAAGAATAGTGGATCCACAAACAATGAAACTAAACAGGCTACTAGGAAAATCTTGTTCCATCGGCGAATGATTGGTCCTCGAGGATCCAAAATCTTCTTCGTCACTCTATCGAAGTCCTCGGACAGAACTCTGGACAGTACTTTAGTAGCTTTTAAGGATTTTCCTGTCCTACTACAAGGCAGCTCTTTTTCAGCCCCCTTGGTTCTAGACTCGGATAGTTGCGTTCCGTCAATATTATATTTCAGCTTCATCGTACCAAGACTATTTCCATTAATTGTGGGGAGCTTTGCTAATTCAAGATCATCTTGAAATCTGAATAAATATATATATATGTATAAAATGAAAGCCACTAATCAATGAATGTTCCATTGCAATTTGAAATCTTAGATGAAATCTCAATAGAGATGTTAAAGAAAAGAGATGGAACAAACCTGACAGATTTTGAATTACTATACCCCATGGTTTTGCGTCCAATGTTGTTGCCAGTCGTTTCAGTTTTTAGATTTGATCTGTAAAATGACATGAGAGAAAAGGCAAAGAAGCCTATAAACAGGGCCGGCCAAGAACGAACTGTTTTGTAGATATTCAGCTCATGAATGAGCTGAACTCATGAATGAGCTGAAGTTGACAAGGCAAGTCGCAAGAGCCTCAAATCCACAAGAGCTGGAAAGGGCCTTCAATGGCTTCTTGAACCAGGAATCATGTGACTAATGACATAAAAGATTAACTCAACTTGAACATGAAGCAGCTCTAAATACCATCCCCTCCTCTTTTTAAGCCAAAAGAGTTGGTCAAAACATGTGACCAATTTTCTTTATTTCTCTGATTTTCCATAATGTCAGTATTGAGTTGAAGCAGGAAAAAGTATCAAATAGCCATAAGCTATATCTATTTTATTGAATGTATCGGATATTAAAAAAAACCCAAAATTTGAGACTTTAATACCCTTGACTACAAGCCAAAAAAAGAAGCAAATAAATGGGTTAAGAGTCTTGGAATTTGGTCTCCAAGATTCTAACAGAAATGTATGGAAGATAAAACATCGACAACAAAACAAGAAATGGCTATTCTCTTCTTAATTTATTGATTTTAACGAAGTTTTTGCAACTTGGAAAAGAGTATATAATTCAATAAAAACATGCTAAATGGAATATGATTCTAAACAGACAAAGCTTAGATCCTTAATAATGATTCCAACATACAGGGTAATAGCATTGCCAACGAGAATAAGTCAAATGCTGAAATCCAAGTTATCTTCGTCTCTTTAATTCAGTTTTCCTACTGATCATCTGATGATGACCTTAACCCAAGAAACTTTATGTATTTTATTTTTATTAAAATGATCGAAAATAACTGGAAATGGATAGCTTAAACAACACTTGCCATAACTAGAACAACTAAGATTTAGCCTAAGAGCGAACAAGTTTAATAACCTAAAAACCAAAGGATTCTGAGAAAGTGACAGGAGGAGTTCATACTAAGTAAATCATGCAATTTTTTATTGCAAAAACATCGAAAGAAAAGATAAAAAAGTAATAGTATATTGTGTTTACTTTCCTAAATTATTTGTTTAGTAATCAAATTATTAATAGGAAGAGAAAGACAGAGAGAAAGAATCATATGAGTTTGTCCAAAGTATTTAAAACAGAAGAAAAAGAGAGGAGAGGAGATGAGATGAGAGTTCTGTTTCTGTTTTTGTGCTTTTATTTTATTTTAATTATTATTTGTTATTATTTTTGTAAGATCCAAGGATTGACAATGTTTGATACGCATGCCTATGGAATCTTTACACGTTTTTGTCATTAAAAGAATAATGAACGTGTTTACTTGATATCTTATTTATCGTAATTATTAAAAATATAAAATTAATTAATTAATTATAATAAATATCGATGATAAAAAAAACTCATAACATCGTCCTTTTCCTCTAAGAACCGACAGACAACACTATAAGTACAGCAAGTTCCTTTGTTTCCTATCTCGGCATCTGATCATGGACCACCCATCAAAATAACGTATTACTCATTCCTGTATTAGATTTGTACTTCACTACACTGCATAAATCTTTCTTTTTTCACTTGGAAAATATTTTCCCTTCATTCACCACTCATCAAACACATCCAATTTATGGCTTAAAATCTACGGCCAACTGGCTTTAATTAACAGTGATTTCTTCATTATTATATATTTGCTTGAAAGAACAAGTCACCATTGAAGTCACACGTAAAAGGGTGGACCAAAAAAATGACATTACGAGATGACGTGAATTATCATGTCTATCTCCAACATGAGCATGTATTCCTGTCCTGCACTTAATTTGTGACAGTGCAGACATTTTTCCAATTCCATAAATTTCGAACAACTGTTTTCTTATCCTTCGTTCCTTTAAAATCCTGCTTTTTCAATCAGCTCCAACATTGCCAGCTTAAGCTCACCAACCACATTTGTGTTTTTTACTCTTTAAAATCAAATCATGAGGATTACTTGGAAAAGTTAATTAATATTACTACTCTATTACATCTGATCCGACAAGCCATCGAGATCTCGCCCAATTCCAGCTTGATTTTCAGCAACATCTTGCATTCTGATCCCCAACAACAAAATTTCATTAACCTACACCAACTTTTTTTTATTAGGGATAAACAGAGTATTGAGAATTGGAAGGAGTATTACTTTCTTTTCGATAATTGAGATCAACAGAAATAAACTCTTGATTACTAAAATTAAGACTCGATCCCGAAAATTAAAATTTAATTCTCAATAGTCTAATTTAAAAATTATGACACTTTATTAATAGATCATACAACTGTTCTCGTATTATTATATCAGTCAATAAAACCAAGAGAGAGCGAGGGCAGTTCAATGTTAGATGATGGTACAGCAACAAGGGAGAGCCCTGCTCGTAGAATTTAAATCATGGCCATTCAAATATGGAAGGTATCAAGTAATTCAACTATAATTGGGCCACATAACGGGAGCCACAAAATTCTTTAAATGCTATGCGTCGATCATTACCCACACTTGTTTGATACATATATATATATATATTATAGCATACGAATTCTATTATAATTTTGTTTAGCCACCTGATTTAAGATCAGGTGGTTATTGTTAATTTTGCACATTTCCTGGGCTTGAAACTGGGATCAAACACTCAAGCACCTGATTATTCTGGCTACCAGTTGCCGGAACCAATCCGTGCCAATTTATAAGATACTATCTACTTAATCCATTGAGCTCAACCGTTTAACCTTGAGAGATCAACATGTAAATACAAGAACATATAAATTTGCCTGAGGAAGCCTCTGCATTCCACTTGCAGTGCCTTCAATGGTAAAACCTCAGAATTGATGGTTGTTCAGCAGCTACTGCAAACTTTATTTACAATTTCTGGGTGAAATCCAATAAGAGACAAACTGCCGCTTGAAACTTCTCATTAATAGATTTTGAGTAGAACGATGAACAAATGTCAGCAAACATTTGAAATGGGGGGAACTAAACTTAACTCAGTTATAGAATTCTGAGAAAGTCAGCATTAATTACCAAAGCAAAGGTCAAAAAAGAAAAAAGAAAGAAAGATTGTATTGTAAAGCAAAATTAAGATTTGCATTTTCTTTCTACTCTTATGAAGCAGATGCGGCTTCCTTCAAGCATGACCTCATGACTTTACCAAGTTTATCACAAGCATCAAGGCAAAGCTGCATTGCCTGTGTATAGAAGCAATATTAAAACTTTCAAGTATTAACCCCATAACCATAGCATTTTAGGAATCAGCTGCCCGAATTTTCTTTAAATTTTGATGGAGCTAACATGCAAGCCAAAAGGAAAAATATGTATCATATCAAAACACATACCTCGTTGATATCTGGGGTTGACCATTCTCCTGTAAATGTTAATTGAGTGACCTCATAACGGGATGGCATACATGTAAGAATTAAGCTTCCATCTTGGTAGCTTTCCTCTTCAAGAATAGGATCAATCACAAGGTTTTTCCCTAGACGGGACTAGCAACCAAAATTCCGAATAAGTTCAGGAAGTTACACAGAGAAACATATGTAGAAGAGAGAAAACTTTGCACTGGAAATCAAAAAGCAGTATAAATCAGTCTTCAAGGCTAGAAAGGACAAATCCATTCTATCATGGGAGTAGAGAATGGAACTTGAAGAATCATATCATGTTTATGCAGCAAGAACAAGCTTCTGAATATTGGTGCTGCTGTTAATGTTCCAATTTATAGCAAATCATAATCATGTTAATCTCACTGTCATCGTTACACAATTTCAACAACCCAACGTATTAAGTATAAGACAAAAGTTGTTGGCATGTAACTGCCGATATACTGCTACTCGTGCACCAATAACAGCATGGTTGCAATATTTACCAGTGCAGATAGCAAGGGCAGTACATAATAAAGCAGCCAACTTGAACGGAAGCAACATGAAACAAGTACAAATGAGCAAACAAGAGTTGCTCAAATTTCTACCAGCATAATGATCATAATGCTTGATGCTCTTGAAGAAACTTACCACAGATACTGCAGCAACAAGGTCATACATCATGATCCCTGCATCTGCAAGGGCAAGACTAGCACATGATATCACTACAGGAAGATCACCTGCAGCCAATATTATCAAGTTCATCAATGGATGGAAATAAGAGTTTAGGGCATATCCATAGCCCATAAGAATTTAATCAGGATTATAAAGATGAAATTTTGATATTCTATAATCTTCCACAGTATCATGAAATATCTATGATTACTTATTCACTAAAATGACCATGATTTGAAGCATAACAAATTTTAATTAACTGAAAATAAATTCATGAGAGGCCACAAGAAGGATTGAAGAATAGGCAGGTTAAGGAGTGTGAGGAATTTTTGAGGAATGTGATTAAGAAACGTAGAGAAAAGTAAGGATAAAACCTACTGATAAACTAATTCAAATAACCTAAAAATCTGAACATCATCTTGTAGACTAGTGGATCCTCATTTACAACTGAGTTTCGAATGAAAATTGAACAAATTATTCTAGCAAATGTCAATATATGTTTCTAATGATCCACTAGCCACATCCCATCGTGAGGCCAGATAAGAGAAAGCCAAAAGAAGAATCTGCACTAGAACAAAAAACAGGCCAAGTTGAAGCCCAATTACTAACTATGAATAAGAAGACTTACTGCCCCCAGATTCCAACACCAATGCAAAAACATCCACAGTGGTCTTGGGGAAAGTTTCCAACATTATTGCACCTTCCAAAGCTTTATGAAGCATTGATGAAAACTCTTTGTGGTCGGATCCCTAAAGGAAAAGGAGATAAAGAAATAGAATCAATTAAATTGGAGAAAAGAATTAAAATGGAGATAAAGATTAGATCAAATACGTTAATCTAATAGCACTTCAAAAATTTCATTCTTCTGATCATCTCACATACCTGTCCTCGAACTGGAGTGGCAAATGTTGTATAGCTGACATTACAATTTAACCGCCCAGTGTCACTATACATCATCGCTTTTTTACTTTCTCTTGGCCCAAATCTAAATTGCTCAAGACCAATAACATATTAACAATTAGAATAATCACAGAAAAATCCCTCAGATAGGGTTGTAAAATCCCAAAAATAGATATCAAGAAGAATATGGCAGTATTAACACAGATGATATACTCACATAGACACAATGACCTTGGTATTTCCAAACTCGGCATATGCAGATCCAGAAGCAGAATTTACAGCACCTGTCCTGAAAACTGCAAATCAACAACAATTGAGGATTGATTTCGAATCAGCACATCACAATCCAAGAAATATCAATCTAACCAAGGATATGAAAAAT
>JBBYHO010000008.1:2265748-2276992 GCA_038382025.1 Adansonia gregorii | reverse complement strand
ATTAAAATATATAATTACTAGTTACATATTAGAATTTTCAAAAGAAGAGTGTTATATTTGCTATTTGGTCTGGCCATTTGGGCAAAGGCCATGGAATGAGGGTGGATTACTGGCTTTTGACTTTTGAGCCTTGAATCCCGGCAAAAATTAGACTTGATAAATTTCTCAACCACCTGAAATTTCAATAAAGAGAATTAGCTATAGATGTTTATTAGTCCCTTGAATACAAAAATCAATACTGTTTTGTATCATGAACGAAAGGATAATAATTTTATTAGTTGCTATAAATTTATTTATGAATCGAATTATAATTCAAAAAAAATTTTATTTAAAATAAATTTAAATTTAATTTAACTTAACTAAACTTGAATAGATCAAATGAACTACTAAACTTTTAAACAAGTTTAGTTGCTATATTCATAGCATAGATAACAGTAATTTAAACTTTAAAAGACATCTACTTAGCTTATTAGTGGTACGATTGAGTTATAATGATTGCTAAAGACTAAAATTAACATTGTTTATTTTGGCTAAAGTAGAAAAAAAAAATTAAACTTTACTCTTTTACCTAAATAAATTCTTAAATTTTTATTCCATCTACATATACACTTAAACTTTTAATTTTCATTTAAATGAACCCGCTAGTCTTTAATATATAAGGTTATAAATTATTTTGGGGTATGAAAATACACTGATAAATTCCAAATTGCTTTCACTTCCTCAGCTGTCATGGGAGACCTTGGCTAAAAAACCTACAATAATAGAACCGAAGATCTTTTGTTATGACTTTTGCTGTCCATTTAAGTTAATAATGAAAACAATATTATGTTGTATATTATTAAGCATCCGATAAAGTGCAATATTGGTGTGAATCAAATCCTCCAATTAAAGTTCTACAAGACAATTGATGAAGGAGCTGTAGCATTGCAATTGGATGACAACAATTCAGCCCCCCTTTGCACTTTCTAAAATGCAAAAAGATCTTTTAAAAAGTTCGAAAGTGATCCATTTCTTAATATCTCAATCGTGGATGATATAGATAAAAAGTAGTTTTGCACTATGGGAAACCAACATATGATATCATGGGCAGCCCAGTCTAGGTTTGTTTCGCAGTGATAGCACTGAGCTTCCCTATACTTCAGCACGAGTTCCAAATGGAATTTTTTGATTGGCAACTCAGTTCTAAGTAGATTACATATAGGAATTGATGAAATGATTATACCCTATAGGGCATTGATCTGGAAAGTTATGTTGCAGAGACTAGGTTGCCATATGGCTCATAATCATCTGAAAGCAGGTAACCATTAAACTCGATCCAAGCGTTTCACCTGAATTAGATCTGATCAAGCTTCAAGAACTTTCAGGGGGACACTCTTCTTTTAGGTCACTATGCTTTGATAGCAATAGGCAAGAGAATGCGCCCACTCGCTATGGTGCTTCATTGACTTTTGCATGAACTTAATCCACTGGTAATGTGGAGTTTTCCTATTTATGAATAGTTCCGATGAGGACAAAAAATTTCTTTCAATTTCATCATTTTAATCCAACTTTCAAAACAACTTGTATGAGAAAATATGGTCATCCCACTTAGTTTTGCCTCATCTGGTGGAGATCACATCACCAAATTTATATTAATTCTCTTTAATATCTACGACATGAGCCCATCCTGTCTGCTTATTTAAGGTTTTAGCTTTGCTTTCCTCTTCCTTGGCTCCCCCCAAGGCCATCAGACGTCAATCCTCGATTCATTTTCTCTGCTTGGGTAAGTAAAGGTGTACTCTTGCTAAATTAGTTGCTTTATCAAACATTTGTAACTTTGATATTTCGGTTTATGATTATAACTTAAAATATATAATAGCTGCTCTAGATATACATTGCTTTTATTTTTTTTCAAGTACTCGTGTTTGATACTTATATTCGATAAATTTTTGAGTATGGATATAAGGATATAATCCTCAAATAACCCTTCAAATACATGAAAAAAATTGAACATGCTAATGTTAGATATCTATTATATTTTATACTTATATCTGAGTCTAAGTGACATAGGTGGATATCTCACTTTCATTTTTTTTGGACAGGAGAAAGCAATGCGTGCAAGAATGAAGCTTCTGGCTCTTGCTTTGGTAATAATATTGTTGATGGTGAGTTCCTCCTTGGCTGCTGGCAGAAAAGTTAAAAAAGTAGATCTGCTTAAGCATGAACACACCGTCGTCCATGGTGGCCGGCAGCTGCTTGATGATGCCGGCAATGCCCGAAGTGGCTATCCAAATAGTAGTGTGAACAACCACCACTACATTCCTAGGCAGGACTTCAACAATTACCCTGCTCCCGGTGGCGATGGAGATGGAAGTGGGTAACTTAATGAGATCAGTAATAGGGTAATCGTATGAAGAATAAACTACCTACCTGTCAGATGATTAACATGAACATGATGTTAATTCATGTTTAATTAGGTTTTTCGACGTCAATATATTTATGATCTAATTAGCTTCTGTATTGTAGTATGTATACCTCGTATCACTGTTCTTGTCTTAGTTTGTATCCTAAATGTATCTTTTGTTATAATCTGTATAGTATTTTGATAATACATAAATTTCATGCATGGATGCATGGCTGGCTGCATTGCACGAGAAGGCCCAAAGACTATCGGAGAAATTAAGGTTACCTAGCCGTTTCAATGCTTTGGGTCAGACCGCCTTCTCAGGTCGATGGGCTGGCAACATGTTAATCATTTTCCACAACCAAGAACTTCGATTATGGGCCACTTTAACATAGTTCAGAAAGCAAACCTGCATACTTTAGGCCTTGATTCACAACAGCCCAAATATTTGTTTTGTTTTTGATTCGGGGAACAATTGTCATTATTGGTTATCAGACATAAATTTCAAGTAAAATTTCAAGCAGCAACTGAAATTAGAAGACAGTCATCCTCTCCTTCAAGAAACGGTCCAAACTGATTTGCTCTTACATTGATACTCGAAGTTTATACAGAGCCAGCTTATTTGTGGATCTTACGATTCATCAATCCTTTTCTTGACCCTCAGATCAGAACATGCTCTATACAATTCTGATGAACTAAATCCTACCAAAGACAAATCCAAAGCGCTTCCCACAACTGCATTACAAATTGGGTACTACAAACAACTTACTAAAGAACCATTAACATATCAAGATTAATTGCTTTCGCCTTGTTATTAACAAGCATCATCGAGTGTATGGTGCCATCTCTTTCATTCAACCGTGTATTACTATAAATCCGTTCAAGGTCACCTGCAACAATGCATTACCACTATTTTTCCTTGCCAAATTTTTGGAAAATTATCACAAGGCCTGGCTAGGCCAGCTGATCGCTTTACTCATTTCAACTTCAGTAAGATTGATATAAGCTCAACCAGCAAAGTCATGAATCATTTGACCTCCAAATTGCCACCGAAGTTGATTCTCCTGCCGTTGATATTGTTGCTGATGCTGTTGTGCTTGTGCACTTTCTACGCCATGCCTGAGTCCCAAGGTAAGGGACACAGCTCCAAGCCCCCCCATCTCAAGCCTGCTTTGCTGGTATGGTGCAAAACCCATTAATGAACCCTCCATGCTTGTTGAGATATCAAAAGCCATCCTTGGACGTTCCTCGAGATTCCAGTGTTCTGCATCATGTGCATCTCCCGCAATACCAGCAACAAGCATATCCGTGCAAGCCAAATGCTTGCCAGACATTGCGTTTATACAGGACTTGTTGATAGATTGGTCTTCATTAGGCCGACTGGTACCTCCTTCACTAGTAGATTTTCCATTACATTTGCTCACGTTCTGATTGCCTTCTGCCAAGCCTTTGCTTTCAAGCATGTGTATTTCTTCAACCATTGGTTTCCAAATACGAACTCGTGCATTTATGAACCAGTTAGACACCTGCCTTAGGAAATCAAATTGTTGGCATCATGAAGACTAGGTATTAGAATGATAAATTCTTTGCAACTTTATGTCATTCATGAATTCTTGTCCTTATAAACAAGTATTATCATGCCACAGCATAAGACTGCAATTCAGGATAATGTAGTTCCAGCTTTAAAATTGAACTTCAGGACTTGGGCAAATATCGAAATGCGACAATTTTTTACGACAAACACTTCCAACTAAAAAAATGGGCGGGCAATGGATATTCATAAACATGGGCTACAAGCTAAATTAACAGCTTAACTGCGCTACATTCTAATTCAATCACACAAACATTGACAGACAAATTACTAAGACAACAAACAGGAAGCAGAGAGCCCACCTGGTTTCGAGAAAGACCTGTTTGAGTGGCCAACATGTGCTTATCTGTGTCTGTGGGGTACCTGTAAGAAAAGTAGATATAGAAAAATTCACACCAGATTTACATAAGAAAATAAAATGAAGACTAGTAAACTTACGGATGAAGAAAATGCTCAAAGAGCCAAGCTCTAAGAATTGCCACCGCACGTTCTGGTAGGCCTCTCTGAGGCCTCCAGCCATGTTGTTGGGGTTCAAGGAAGCCCGTGTTAACCCCGCCAGCTTTCTGACCCACATACTTTAGCCCAGACATATTTATATCACCTTTGCCACTGCTACTACCGGTAGTTGGGGACAATAAATCCTCCCCCAGGGCTCTAGATATGCGCCCGATGTGGTTCGAGATAGCATTCCTTAGGCACCGAAAGTTCCTTTCTACAGTCTTGAGAGCCAAGGAAATGTAGGGTGTGGCAGCACCAAGACCAGCGACGGATTCGAATGAAGAAACCACCATCTGCATCTGCTGATAATATAGCTTGTATCTTCTGAAAACCTTTCAATGGCATGGCATAGACAGGTTCTCATAAGAGTAAACTTGAGCTAGCATTACTTGAATTACCAATAAAATGATAAAAAAACACAAAATTAATTTATCATGATGAAAACTAGTGCTATTTGGATTAGGCCCAAAAATAATAATGGTTCACAACAAGGAAAACATGATGGAAGTTACTTGGAGAACAGCAATTTCACTGTAGTATTCATTTTCTGATCGAACACATCAGCTAAATTAGGAATCAATAGTAATATAACTATGCATAACCGACTATTTCAACCTATAATGGGCCCTTTCAGCCAATGCAAGGTGACAACTTAATGGGGTTGAAACTTTTTAAATGAAGTAACTTTGAAGGAGTGCTCTGCACTTTTAACGGAAATGTAATTTGGTTTTGAAGGTATGCAGAGTTGAAGAGTGCTTGATAACCAGCAATAAATTTTACTGTTTCATAATTAGGAAGAACATCCATGGAATTTAGTGGCATGCCTAAATGATAAAAATGGGCCCTCCGTTTCCTGTGCCGTTCTTCCCGCAGCTAAACTCTAACTTAAAAAGTTATTCAATGCCGACATACTTTTGTTGTTGATTTGATCATTATAAAGCTGCCTAAGAAATAAAAATATTAAAGTATTTCTTTAACGAGCAACAATACTAGCATCAATCCCCATCATCAAACAGTCGGGAGTCTAGATAAATTTCACTCATCATCAGCTCTTAATTGCAAAAACTCAATTTCCTACCCAGGTAACTAAAAAAAGAACTTAAATAACTAGAAAAACATCCCCCAAAATAATGTAGAAGTACAAAAAAAGCAGAAAGGATCAGACGCATTGGCCGCAACCAACTGCAAAATAGAAGATAAAACCAACTGATACCTAACTAGCATTTCATCATGTGCAAATAGACAGCAGAAATAAAACTATGACAAGGAGTAGCATGTAACTGTGTCCATATTGCTTCCCAAATGTCAATTAGCAGCACCATTCTGAAACTATACTGAGACGACAAATCCTTTGCCAGAACCAAAAGAAAAGTTCTATAACCGAGCTGCATTATTTTGAGGTATGGGGGTCGAAATATACTTTGACATCAGAAAATCCTATTGAAAAGGCCAAAATGCTATACACAACCCTATGCGTTTGAAAAGACTAAGAGCAGCTAGATAAGGTTTATAACCAATCCAAGGACCAACTTGCTTGAATGGTAAAAAAAAGGAAAGTGAATTTTCTATGACCAAATCTTAGCAAAATGTCAATTCAATACAATTAAAAGGAAACGAGTCATGCATTTGTTCAAGTTTGAATAAAAATAAATAAACGGGATAGTTTAAGCACAGTCTTCGATAGAACTTGCAGTTCTAGGATTTTCTTAAACATTTTTCTCAACAAATTTCAAACATGGCTGTACAATAAAAATTGAAATATTATATGCAGAAAGCATTTATAATCCCAGGGAATACTATGGACGGTACAGTTTTCTTTTTTCGGTGCCGGTTGAATAGATGATAAGTAACACATAAGAGATTCAAATTTCATAATAGTAAAGCAATCTAGAAATAAAGCAAATTAATAAATACAGATGAGCTAAAGGTATGTGAATAAAAAATCTTTAAGCTAGCGGGCAGCTCTTGATTACCAATCAAAGGACCTCATAACTTTTTTCTAAACAAAGTGAATGAAAGTATATGCAACTTAGACAATAAATAAAAATGACTAATTTGATAATTTTCATGATCCATCCATAGACATGAAATTAGCCCTTAACCCAGTTTTGGCTACTAAATTTCCATCCATTGTAACTGTCTGCTCTTAACCATACCAATCCCACAAAACAGTTAAAATTTCATTTAGTAATCTTAGCTTTTAAAGGATAATGATTTATTTGTGTTGATTTACTTCCATGTTTCGCCTTCGATTTCACCAATTTTGAACCCTTTTTTCTTTATTTAATTTAAGATTGTCTTTTGCATTTAAATGCGTGATAACAAGCACACAGGATGTAATTTTTCTGGAAAATAGGCATTACAATCAATTCACAAATGCAAAGATGCAAGGCCTGAATTTATGTTAAACGACTTTGAAAATAAACATACGTGATAGTTTCCTTCATTAATGTTTCATTAAAAATGCAGATAGAAATTAAATGAAAGACAATTCATAAATGAGAAAAGAAAAATGATAACCAACCTCCTCCTGCAGATATAAAAGCTTTGCCTTCTTTTGTTGGTACTCGGGCCGACAAGATTCACCAGAGCTGCCCCCAACGCCAACATCAACTCCAATTTCATTAGAACCGTAAAAAGTAGAGAACGAAGCCCCTGAGTTGTTTCCCTTAATAGCTCCGGACTCCACGTCAACTGAATTGGCAGCAGCAGCTGAGGCTGAAGCACTGACATCTTCGGAGAGACGATCGGATGTCTCACAAACTTTACCAAGCTTAAAGTTGGTCATATGACAGAATTCATCCAATAGTTCTTGTGCTGGTTTCGAAAATCTTGAATTCTTGAGAACAGTTGCATATCCAATAAATGGACCAAGGGGGCTCGTATGTCGATGACCGTAAGTTGATTTTTCACTACCTGTACTAGTTATATATGGATTCTGCATCGAATACAAATGACTAGGCTTTAAAACTTTTGAATCTTGAGGTTGCTCGAATTCATCGGGCTTAGAGTGAAAGCCATCAGAACCACACCAAGCCTCTGTGAACTGAGCTGGACCACAAATTTTTGATGTGGGATTCGATGAAAGAGATAGAGATAGCCCTTGGGTAGTACCGTCACTCGTGCCGGTCTTCAGTTCTTCGTTACTCTTGCTGGCTAAAAACCCCAATTCCCCACCCCGCTGTTGACAATGGTCTAATAATGGCCTATTCATCCAAGTACCAGCGTTATGAAAATGCAAAGGATTTACTTGATTCCCACAGTAATTTACCCATGAACCACGGGGAGTTTCTCTAACATTTTGATGCGCAAGAGAAGCCACTTGCGGTCCCTGAGTGCCAATAGAAGCTGCAGTAACAACATCATGGACAGCATTCTGACTAAGTGAAGGCGAAACAAAATGCAATTCCCCATAATGCTTTTTGCTCTCCTGGCTAGAAATTTCACTCCCAGGATTGGATAGAGTAGATTGAACATTATGGTAGGCACTATTATTAGGCTTCAGATACTGCGTAGCTGCAGATATGTTGCTTTCCTCTGCATTATTTGAAAAGGCTTCCCCAACAACCAAAGGGTTCTGATTGCTTTCCCTACTAGCTAATCCACTTGCATAACCCACCGTCCAATCACAACTACGATGATGTGAATCAACACTCTTCCAATTACCACAAACTTGTGGGTCACCGGAGACCTTAGATGAAACATTGAGTTTGGATAAAATTGAATGGGACATACCGGAAAACAAGGATTCTTCAGTAGGCATTTGCCTGTTTTCTCGAGCTGCTCGTAACTCCTTATGCAGCATCGTATCTCTTTGAAGTGGTAAAACATTAGAGTTTGTTGACACATGGATGATACCTGGAGAAAAAGCAGTTGGATCGCAAAGCAAATTGGCATACCTAACATTTCGAACTTGAACAACATCTGGGTTTAGCCCCGGATGGACTGAGGACCCTTGTTCCAAACTGTCAGGAAAGTCCTTCAAATGCTGAACCCTCAACTTATCTCGGCGGCTTTGCCGTGCTACATGCGATTCAGTTTTAAACTTGCTCATATCCATAACCACCCTGACAGTTCCTTAATCGATTCAAGTGTGAAAACTATAACATGATCCCTACGAACACGCTCTCAAGTCAGTCCCAGACAAGTCGAAGAGGTCTTGCCTTGTGTCCTCGCCAAGGATTCGCGAACGCTTACCTTACAGAACTCATGCAAAGCTAGGTTTCAAGAGGAAAACCACGCAATTCATCGAACTTAATATTCCGTTCTAAGTTCAATGATCTGCAATAAAATGACAAAGATTTATCACAAGTACTAATAATTATCGAACCAGAAAGCCACACTTGAAACAAAAAACTAAGATATTCCCAGAAAACGGGGGAGAGAGAAGAAGAGAGCTTCGATGCATGACATGAAAGTACCTTCAACATGAACAGAAACTCATGTGAATTTGAAAAAATAGCGCTGATAAAGTTTTACGGACGAGAGAAATAAATTAAAATATTGATCAAGAAAAAGGCATGGAAAGCGAAATCTATAGCTTAGCAAGCAAATTCATACTTCAATTATCACCAAAGTAAAAACTTCACTCTATCATCGCTCAAAAGTTTTTACTTCGTTTTCTTTCTTTGGTTGCTTAGGCTGCCTTGAACCAAACTCTCAGATCCCACCAAGCAAACACTTGACTGTTGCTATTCCTCCACATGAAGCAAGTAACGAAACCTAAGCCTTTCCAAAATAGGACAGAAAACAAATATATATAAATATATATATATAGAAGGACAAAAAACAATATAAATATATATATATACACACACACACACAAACATAAACAAAGCAAACCCCGAGATCAGATCCGAGCAAGGAGAGATTGAGAGAAGAACAGTGACGAGAGCAAGCTATAGTATATATATATATTTTTAAATAAAACTAGCTAAAGCCTACAAGGTAAAAGTAAATGTTTATAGCAATCATAAGTTTCACGTCAAACCTCCGAAAACCCTAATTTCTCAAAGCTGACAAACCCTGGCTTCCCGTCAGTTGCAAGCTACTAATGCAAACACCCAACTTTTTAAAGCTTAGATCTAATAAAATTAAATCAAGACTACAGAATCTTTTACAAAAGAAAATAATTTTTTTGTATTTTTTCTTTAAAAATATGCTTTATAATGAAAAAAATAAAAAAATAATATAAATGCTTTTTTATATAAAAAAAAAATAGTGTTTAAATTTTTAAGATGTCACGATGCAGTGAAGATCCAGAAACTAATAACTCAACATCCACCAACCAAGAAAAGGAACCAAGAGCTAGCCTAACTTCGTATACCATTGTAGTAATAATAATTGAATATTATTAATAAAAACTGTCTAAGGAGAATTATAATTTTTTTATTTTATTCACAAAGTAAGTTACCTCCTGAAAAATATACATTTTGGATTGCTAGGAAGTTAGATCTCAAACATGAAAAGAAAAGCATTTTTCTCGGGGTGGTGGAATTTTCCGGGGAAAAAAATGTTGATTGGATAGAAAAGAAAGAACTTTGAGAGGGATAATAATTGGGAAAAATAAAAAGTGATAAATAGGCGTTTGCTTTGACGTTTAAGCATGGGTTTAGCTTTTAAGAGAAGATCATGAAAGAGGAGGGTTAAGATTTAACGGTGCGAGTCTTCTGTCCCCTACGTAGGGTCCCTTTCAACCTAATTTTTTTCCTAATTAATTAAGACTAATGACGATTAAATATTAGTTTTGTCGGTACAATATTATCGATAAATTTAAATCTTAATGCTTTACTTAAGCAAATTTATTAGATAAGGGTGAAAAGTTGGTCACCAATAAATTAAAAATATTTAAAATTAAAATCACAGACCCTTGCTTAATCAGGTTAATTGGCAAAGTAATCATCGTTTGAAGACTCAAAAGATTTCACGTTAATGCAGCCTTGTATAGCTTTCAATTCTTTCATTGTTTTCTCTAATTTATTAATAAAATTTTTTATTTAATAACATTAAAATTTACATTTTTTAATATTATTATAATAAATTTTTTTTATAAACAAGCTTAATTAAATTGAAACAAATGTTCATTGTCAAATCAACTATCCGAATTTAAAATAATTTATTTTAAGTTCAATTTTATTTAAATTAAATTTATTTGAGAAAAATAAAAAAGACGATGGAAGAATATTTATACTCACAAAACAAGTTAAAATGTATAGACCGGAACTCTTACACGGATAAATTTAGAAATTAATTTAAATTTCTTATGAACCCTAAATTAAATTAAATTTTTATTAAAAGAAGAATAAAATCCCTACTTTATGAAAGGAAAAAGTATAAAATTGATACCCAAGAATTTTTTTTTCCCTTGTTCCTTTTTCTTGAGTTGTTAAGTAAGTTGTAATAATTATTAATTAGTTGCATCCGTTTAACAAAGTATTTAAAAATATTATTGAAAATTATTTAATTATTAATAAATATTTAAATTAATATATTGTTTTTATTAAATTAAAAATATATTAGTTATATATATTTTTATACATATCTTTTGAATCATTATGCTAATACCAAATACTAACTGCTGTTATGTATCTGTGAACACATGAAACAAAAACTGAACTATTAATTTATTTGTGTAATATATTATGCACTTAAATTAAAAGGAAAAAAGAAAAAGAGAAAAAAGTTTTTTTTTTTCCTAAGAAACAAGTAGATTCTTGTCTGAAATGGAACCCATTGATTGGTTAAGAGTTCCTTGAACAGAGTTCCCGTAAGG
>JBBYHO010000008.1:2197375-2211222 GCA_038382025.1 Adansonia gregorii | reverse complement strand
TAAGTACGTGTTGATCACTCTGGTTTGCTTGTTTATGTATCAGAAAACAAGAAAAAGAAGATAAAAGAGAGTTCTTTGGAATGGACAGACAGATGCCAAAAGTATGAAGCAAAGAGCATAGCAAGCATTGTGGGATCAGAAAATAAAAAGCACCCGGCAAAAGCGGGTCAAATAATCCAGTGACATTTGCGGTGTTTAGCAGGAGCATTGAAGACGAAAAGCCTTTGTTTCATTCACTCCTCACTTCACTATTTTCACATTCGACTCTCTTTCTTTTCTCTCTCTCATTGAAGTTGTTTTCTTTATTCATATCCAGGTTTCCTCGTACTTCTCTTTTATCTTTTTATTCTTCTTCTTCTTCTTCTTCAATTTTTTTTTTTTAGTTTAGTTTGTTTGGTATGTGATCTTAGCTTATTTTGTCTGTTGTTGGGTAATTAAGTTACTAAGAAAAGACAAAAAGACTGAAGGTTTGAGGTTCTTTTTTGTTGGTAATATGTAACTCCTCTTAGCTTCCTTGAGCTAAAGAAGGTATTGGGTTCGCTCAATAATCAAATTTTTAACGAAGAAATAATGATTTCTCTTTCAAGTTTTGATTTTTGTAAACCAGAAGGATATGGGTATGTTTTAGTTAGTTACTAGAAAGTTCATTTTTTGGGTTGAAGTTTCCATTTTTCGAGTATTTTCCTGCATTATTTTGTTTTGGTAATGAAATTTAAGTACTGGGTAGTTTGAGTTTTATCTGCTATGGAGTAAATAGGTAATATGTGGTCAGAGTGTAACGTTAAATGGATTAGTATTTTGCTTTTATATGATGGCAAATAGATTACATTAATATGGATTGGTGGATTTTTTTTTTGTAATTTTCAGCTACTGGATTTTTTGTTTTTGTGCTTCATTGATAGTGTTTTCATTTATTATCTATCCCTATGAAGATTGAACTTCTCCTGATCTTCTTTCTTTTGTTTGATTAATTCCTCAATAGTGAATACTGGCTGAGGTTTTTAAATCCAAATACCCTTTTTATTTGGAAGAAATCAATTCGAATACGTAACAGTTAGGCTTTAAAGTTTAAACTCTTTTGATTTCCTACGGTGCCTTGGGTACAAATTTCAGAATCATTGCTTAATATTAATGTTCATTTTAACAGGTGACATGATGTTTTAATTAGGGTCATGAACGCATTGAAAGTGTGGATGGTACAGTCGTGTTTGCTATTATGATTTATGAATTAGTCTGATCACTTCATTAGCAAGTGGGTGCTAGAAAGTTTCCCACTTCATTTGCCACCGCTGTTTCTACAATCGGAAGTTTTGGAAACTAGGATTGATAAATGGAAGAAATACAGTCTCATTCGGACAATTATAGGTCTTCATCATCTTCAGCCAGTAGTCCTGCAAGTAGGGTGCCTTCAAGCAAGTTTTTCTATATGCACAAACCTGGTTCTCTCAGACAACCTATCTCACTTGAGGATTCACCTGAGTGGGAAGATACAGATGCTGATGTCAGGGTGGAGGAAGGAGGTAACCGTATCAATGCTGCAACCATGCCAGTCTCCCCGTCTCTCTCAAAGCTTAATGGTGGATCCTTGCCATCACCATTGTTGCCTGAAGGTGCGGCCGTTGCAAGAAAATTTGCTGGTGCATCAGTTGTGTGGAAAGATTTTACTGTTACCATAAAGGGGAAAAGGAAATATTCCGATAAGGTTGTCAACAGTTCAAATGGTTATGCATTGCCTGGTACAATGACAGTGATCATGGGTCCTGCAAAATCTGGGAAGTCCACACTTCTGAGGGCTTTAGCGGGTCTTTTAGCATGACGCTTATGTTGGCTATTTAGCGACCAATGAGTTTTTATGCTTTTCCCGTTTCATTTCAGAATGAGACTAAAATCCTGTTTCCTCTTGAATTTAGGAAGATTACATCCTTCTGCTAAAATGTATGGTGAAGTATTCGTAAATGGGATGAAAGCGCACTTGCCTTATGGTTCATATGTGTGTTTCAGTTACATTTTCACAAATGATGAAACTTTATATGTTACTTTTTTTTCTTCCTATGTTCTTATGCTGATACGGTGATTCTTTGCTGGTAAAAGTGTATACTTTTTATCTCCTTTTTTTTTATTATTTTGGGTGCAAACTGATGCCCATTCCCTTTTTTATTGGATTCAGTACTTTGCAATTTAATATGTCCAACTGACCTCAGAGAAGTTGAAATATGCTTGAATTTGTCAACATGAGTCTCAGTGCAGTTTTGAATCATAGATTGTGGGAAAATCTCTGATCAGCAATCATCTTATGTAATACTTAGATCCTTGTGTCTTTCACTTGTCTCATTGTCACAATCCCCTTAGGTCATCAATGATTTAATACTCATCCCACTTAGGTTTTCATTTAGCAGGCATCATGATTTGGATTCTATGAACTCACTTTTCTGAACTGATATTAGATTTTTGTTTTTTATACCTTTCCTAACGCCATTATTTTTGTCAAAACCATGAATTTTTCTAGTTGTGAAAGTGCAAGTTTTAATTCTTTGCCTTTTTAAGTAATTCTATTTTAGTTGCACAGAAATTGCGAGGAAGCATTCAGTTTCAAGGATATTATTATTATTTTTTTTATTCTGAAACATCAAATCTGCAGGGATTTGTTGACAGGGAGACCACTCTAATTGGTTCACTCACAGTCAGAGAGTATCTATACTACTCAGCTTTGCTCCAACTTCCTGGTTTTTTCTGCCAGAAAAAGAGTGTGGTAGAGGAAGCCATCCATGATATGTCCTTAGGTGACTACGCAAACAATCTGATTGGTGGTCACTGCTATATGAAAGGCCTTCCTAGTGGTGAACGAAGGCGTGCTATTATTGCTCGGGAACTAGTGATGAGGCCAAGTATCTTATTTCTAGACGAGCCGCTTTATCATCTTGACAGGTAGGTTATTTATTTTCCATAATTTAATTCTTAAAAGAATATTTTTCTTGTTCCTTACGTCATGCTGGACAGCTCTGACTGTATGATTGGTGTGCCATCTACTTTCTGTAGAATCAAAAGACTTATAGTTTTACAGCTAAATTTTAATTTTTGATTTTATTCAGTGTCTCTGCCCTTTTGATGATGGTAACACTGAAGAAACTTGCAAGTACAGGATGCACTCTCATTTTCACCATTTACCAGAGCAGTACAGAAGTGTTTGGTCTCTTTGATCGTATATGTCTGCTTTCAAATGGAAACACCCTGTTTTTTGGGGAAACATTAGCTTGCTTGCAGGTAAGTTACAGTATGAATATTATTATTTTTGCTACTCTTGTCTTTGTTTTGATTTCTCTTAATAGCAAGTTCGTCATGTAAGCATGATTAGATATGGGAGAAAAGAAAGTCTATTTAAGGATTTTGTTGTATGCATACTGTTTACTTGGTTCGTGTAACGTGGAGCAAGAAAGGAAGATAGTTCGTTTACAAAGAGAGTCTTGCCTTCTGGTTATTCTAATTTATCACTCTTTTGTTGATGAAGCACTTCTCAAATGCTGGATTCCCTTGTCCAATTATGCAAAGTCCTTCTGATCACTTTCTACGAGCCATAAATACAGATTTTGACAGGATCATTGCAATGTGCAAAAATTGGCAGGTATTGAATGACTCTCACTGTATATAGTAGTTGAAAGCCTCAATGGTACATAAAGAGAAACATCAAAACCCCAAAAATAAGAGTAAGAAAAGAGTATAAAACATTTGACTCGAATCTCAAAAGCTGTTGGATCATGTTGGCTTGATGGCAAATTAAGAGGATTAAGGTGCTTTTATAGTGGCATTATGTTATCTCATTTTCTAGCTATAGTATATTAGGTATTAAGCCCCATAAAACTACACCTTGTTCATCATTTTTGGCATGTCTTTTATGTCGCTTAAATTAGAAAAATAGTCATTAGTGAGTTATGATCCTACCAAATAGGGGTCTTCCCAATCTGAACTGTTTCTATGTTTTATTATTTTACTGATGAATGATGGCTTCTGGTTCTAGTCTTTAACGTGCAATTTGCGCAATTTGCTTTATATGAACTGGGGCATTGTGACAGGATGACAATGGGGACTTTTCATCTGTGAATATGGATACTGCTGTCGAAATTCGTACTCTTGAGGCAACATATAAATCATCAGCTGATGCTGCGGCAGTTGAAACTATGATACTGAGACTCAGAGAAGGTACAATATGTATTTGTATTTGCGTTGAACCATTTATAATTTCTTGGCCTTTACTAATAGGACTATTGGAAGCCCATTTACATGTATCATTGTGTATGGCTGGTTCTTATACTGGTTGGTTATTTGGGGCATTGAGTTAGATTTGCAACTAATGGTGCTGCCAGGTCACCCAAATCTTTACAGGCTGATTTTACATTATAAAATAGTTTAATATACCTCAAGCGTACACATAAAGGTTAGAACATGAACAAAGGTTACTGGATAATGGAAGATGGCTGGCTGACATCTATATGTATTAAGCAATTTTCTTGCATGCTTCCTCAAGTCTTATGGTGGCTATAAGTCAGCTTTGTAATTTTTGTTTTCTTTTGTATCACTCTATAGGAAGGTCCACTTCCCAAAAGCAAGGGAAAGGCTAGCAATGCAACACAAATTGCAGTATTGACATGGAGATCATTATTAATTATGTCACGAGAATGGAAATACTACTGGCTTCGTCTTATTCTTTATATGCTTCTTACATTGTGTATTGGAACGGTATTTTCAGGCTTGGGGCATTCTTTGTCCTCAGTTGTGGTGAGTAAAACCATTTGTGCATGAGTCAAATATCTTTGCTCTCATCTTTTAGGTGAATTTACTTTGTTCGACCTAAACTGGTTTTATAAATATCGTTAGCAATAAGATGCATGCATCTGTAGTTGTTATAGCTGCATCTTTTTTATTCTCTATAGAATATTTTTCCTGATTGATATGCTTGCTGCTTCTATGGATGGATTGTCATGCTTTTATGGTAAGTCTCCTCCTATGTTTTTGAGCTGCACAGGTCCACTTCGACTAGATTTCTTTTGTGAATGTGGAATTTTCTCAAGTGTAAATAATTTTAAAAAACTATCTTTCGTATGGTCCCATTTTTTTTTTTTTAAATATTCACCTTCTTCAGTTGATGAAGCATAGTCCTGAAAGTGTATTTTATGGGGATGCTTACCCCAGATTACAGTAGGACCTTGTTGTAAAAAGCAAATAGAAAGTGTAGCTTGTTTTACTTGTATGCAATAGTTTATTATAATGATTCCTGCCTCTTGGATGTGTGGTCTAAGTTCTTGTTCTATCCCTCTTTCTGAAGTTGGACTTATTTCTTGAATTTGTAGCTCTGAAACTATAACTGTTCCCCTCATGAAGCGTGGGTGTATTTCTAACTTTATCTTTTCTTATTGCAGAAAAGAGTTGCAGCAATTTTTGTATTTGTATCATTTACTTCACTTTTAAGCATCGCTGGAATGCCTGCACTGATGAAAGAAATCAAGGTGATTCTACTTGTCTCTGGCACCTTATCTTTTTTTGGTTTTAAGTGTAATTGCCTTCGGAAATTCTTGGCCATGCCAATAGCCTGGTGGCAGACACATCGTACCACCTAAAAGGTGGTCTCCAATCTGAATCCCCTCATCTTCCATCTTAGCAGTTTTCCAAATTTTGATTGATTGATTTTATTGTTTTCTCCCCCAAATTGAAAAGTTGTATGATTGGATTGGACCCTTTCTTTCACCTTCATCCCAAACTGTTTTTCTGTTTTGCAGATATATGCCACTGAGGAGTCAAATCAGCATTCTGGAGCTTTAGTCTTTTTGTTTGGGCAACTATTCTCCAGCATTCCGTTCCTATTCCTCACCTCCATATCATCAAGTCTCGTCTCGTATTTCTTAATAGGATTGCGAGATGAATTCAGCTTGCTGATGGACTTTGTCCTGAATTTCTTCATGTGCCTCTTAGTAAATGAAGGATTGATGCTGGCTGTTGCTTCTTTGTGGCAAAATATTTTCTGTAGTGTCTTAACACTTGTAACCATACATGTGAGTTTTCACTATATAAAACAATTATTTCTTGCTACACCTTAAACTAGTTGTTCTCAATCTACATTTTTTTCATCAATTTTATTTTGAATCTTTAGCTTTTACCTAACCTTAGCTAATCTCATGATAAAAAATACATGATGTTTTCAGGTGGTAATGATGCTTGGAGCAGGCTATTTCAGAGTACGAAATGAGTTACCCGGACCTATCTGGACGTATCCATTGTCATACATTGCTTTCCACACTTATTCCATTCAAGTGTGTGCATTGTATAATATTAGTTCATGTGTTCCTTATCACGGACCGCGTTGCTCAGCAACATGTTATTTTCTTAATATCAAACTGTAGTTGCTCATATTTAGTCTGTGCATGAATTTAAGAAGCCATTCCTAGCAATTTTATCTTTTCTGTGGATCTTTAATTTTGTTAACTACGTTTTTGGATGTAGGGGCTTTTGGAGAATGAATACCTAGGTACTAATTTCGCCGTTGGGCAGGTGAGGACCATATCAGGATTTGAGGCACTCCATAGTGCTTATGATATCTCTCCTAGCAGTAATTCCAAGTGGGAGAACTTACTGGTATTGTTCCTTATGGCAGTTGCATATAGAATTCTTGTGTTTGTTTTGCTACATTTTCGTGCAAGGAAAAATTTATCCCTACATACACTTTGGCAGTGTAATCGCAATTCAACAACCTGAGATGAATGCAAGGGGTCCTATAGTTTTTGGTCGGCCATTCAAATTGGATTAGCCTTTTCCTTTTAGATTTGCTCGTCCAATCCAATGTTGTCGTTCATAAATTCGCCTGTGCATGTGATACAGGAAAGGAGTGCCAAATTTTTTGATGCATCAGTCATTGGGAAAGGTCTCATTACCTGAGCCTAATGTTAAATACTCGGTACAATTCCCAGATATTTCCTATGGCACATCTTCCTGTTTTTAAATTTTTATGCATGGAATATAAGGTTAGTCCATTACATAACTTGGATGAATTTAGGTTAGCCTCCAGGGGAAGGGGAAAAAAAAAAAAGAAAAAAGCTTGCGCGTGAAAATTTTGGGATGTTAGGGTTTCACCTAACACAGGAAAAAGCCAAGCTTGATTACAAAAACAATGCTCACTACATCAGATGCTCATAGTTGCGGATTGAATCTTTAATCTTGTTTTCTTTTGGGCTCTTTGTAAGTACAGTATAAAGACAGGGTGGTGTCACTTTGGAGCTCAATTATTTTAAAAGAAAAGTTGACGTACTGCGACAGCAAAGAATGTGTTTTTGAGTTTTGAGTGCAAAGTGTACCTTAAATACTCTTATTAGGAGGATTTGCATTCGGATTCATTAATTATTGCCTCTTTTCATCAACAAAGAGAAAAATATTATCAAGCTTTCTTATATGATAAATCTATTAGTACGATTGGTATGACACCAAGGCTTTAAAAGCCTTTGATATATGAAATAAACGTCGCAATTTCACATCAACACTAAAAAGTGATTGTAGTAAAAGAGGTTAAAAACCAGTATTAATATAATGGAATTCAAGATACTCAAGTATATATGATGCGACAACTCACCAGCTCGAAGCCTCGCACCTTTAAACCTAAAACAAATATCGCTGAGTACATTCCTGGTGAAACAAAACAAAGGTTAAACGCAATGACAACAAATACTACCTACCGACCCCAAGAGAGGATATGAAATCCATCCACTGGCTTCAGACAATAACAAAGCCCCCGTTAGCTTTACCCTCTGCTCCGTAGATATTGATCTTAACCATAAGTTCAGGTTAATACTCATTAATGCTTCTTCAATCGGACAATCCAGCTTTGTTCTTGAGATGTTCCTTGAAGTCCATTATGTCACCCTCCCACCGCGTCACAGCCTGATTTTCACACACCCAAATCTCCTCTGCTACCTGGTTTATGAGCCTGAAATCATGACTAACAAGTACCAAGCCACCATCCCACTCGTTCAAGGCCTCGGCCAGTGAGTCAATTGTCTCAATATCCAAATGGTTAGTAGGCTCATCCAGCAGCAGCAAGTGGGGTTGCCTATATGCTAACCATGCAAAGATGACCCGGCTCCTTTGTCCGTCAGATAGATTCTTCATTGGCATCACTTGTGCTTTCCCAGACAATCCAAACTTTCCAATTGCAGCTCTCATCCTCTCTTCCTCATTTCCAGGGTATTCTTTGATCATATACTGGAGGGCAGACATCTCCAAGTCGAGTTTCTCAGCCAAGTGCTGGTGGAATTGTGCAATTCGTAGATGATTATGCCGTCGGACCATACCATCAATAGGAACCAAGTCCCCTGTCATCAGCTTCAACAGCGTACTCTTCCCTGCACCATTAGGTCCTACCAGTGCTATCCTTGAGTCCAAGTCTACCCCAAAGTCCAGGTTCTTGTAGATGAGATTATCAGGTGTATATCCAAATGTAACTTCCACAAACTGCAGTACCGGTGGAGGCAGTTTTCCAACATCAACAAATCGAAAGACCAGAACCTTGTCTCTCACTACCTTCTCTGTGAGTCCACCCCGCTCCATCTTTGCCAATGTCTTCTCTTTACTCTGGGCCTGCCGGGCTAGTTTGGCTGACCCATGACCAAAGCGAGCAATGTACTCCTTCATTGAAGCAATCTGTTCCTGCTCCCACTTGTACTGTTTCATCTGATTCTCTTCCAATTCAGAACGAGTTTGAACATACTGATCATAATTCCCAGTGTACAGCTTAATTTTTTTGTTTTGCATATGAATAATATTTGTACAGACACCATTCAGGAAATCCTGGGAATGTGATACCACAACAAGGATACGATCAAATTTCTTCAAATTTTCTTCCAACCAGACACAAGCTTCTAAATCTGTTTCAAATTAAGGCAATTGTCTTTAGAGGCATAGTGAAAAGTTCTCCATGCTAAACAGCTTTCAGATGTGAAACAGGAGAAAAAAATCATATAAATAGTATAATCCCAGACTTATAATAAACAAAAATAGCAAATAAAGATCTACCTAAATGATTGGTGGGCTCATCAAGCAACAGAATGGTGGGATTCATGAATAAAGCCCGTGCCAACGCAATCCTCATTCTCCAGCCACCAGAGAAATCTCGGGTTTTCTTTTCCTGCATCTTCTTGTTGAAACCAAGACCAAATAAAATTTCAGCAGCACGTTTCTCAGCAGTTGAGGCATCAATGGCATCCAATCGCTCATAGATACGTTCAAGTTGCTCGCCACCACCATCATCCTAAGACAAAATTTGATATATACAGAAAGGTTACAAAGTATGTTTTCAAAGAAAACCCTGCAGCACGATTACAACAATTGTTTAGCTGAACAAACCTGCGCTGCCAAGGTTTCTGCTTCTTTCTCCAATTTCAATCTGTCCTCATCACAACTTATGACGGCCTCCAATGCAGACATCTCAGAAGCTTCAATCTCCCTCGTAAGATGATAGATATCCATGTGCTCTGGAATTGGAAGTTCCCGCAACCCTATTGCAGTAAGCAGAGTGGATTTCCCACAACCATTTAATCCTAGCAAACCATAGCGTCTGCAAGATAATACAAATTAGACAGTGCTCTCATTAGATAACAGTCCCAAACGGGATTACTATGAATATTCCAGAGACATAAAAAACAAACCTGCCATAGTTAAGCTCCAATATTGAATCAACAATAAGATCATGTCCATGGAAAGTGACTGATAAGGACTCTATCTGCAACAAAGAGAAAAAGCCAATTCACCATCAATAAAAATTCAGATGCAATGGCCCATTTTTACACACATAAAGCTTCATTCCATTCCAAAGGGAATCCCTCATAGATACCTAAAATGCCACGTAATTTGTCTATATTCATAAATGGAAAATCTCAGACTGATTACTCCTTTCAATATAGTTGGTGGAATGGTGGGGTTGCAAAAATTATTCCACACTAAGCTAGCAACAATAAGAGAAAACAACAAGCTTTACAAAGGCAATAAATCAAATTTCCCCTTTTTTTAAAAAATTTCCAACAAACAATTTAGCATAAAAAAAAGTAAAATAGAGAGTAAAATACTAACATCTGCAAAACACATATATACATAAAACCAATCAAATACCAACATTTTGATCAACAATCACTCGAAAATAAAAATACAATCACATTTAATCTCACAAAGGAAGAGTCTACTTACACGAATATCTCTCGAAAGAGGATGAGAGCATAGAACGCCGGTACAGGTCCGATCGGATATCTGGAGCGCACTAACTCCATCGGAAACCTTATCCACTCCATTCTCCGTGGCCGCAGCGGAAGCCGCCGCCTTTGACGACGCAGCGGCCGCAGCCGCCCTCCCTCCTCTCTTCGCAGCAGCAGCAGCCTTCTTCTGCGCTGCCTTCTTCTTGCTGGCGTCCGACACCATCTTCAATCCTAACCACCACAAACAGATCCACAGATACAAAACTCTCAATAAATAAATAAAAGTTAAATCTTAGAAAAAAGTGTCCATATCAGAATTAAGCGTTACCTGAGGGAAGATCGGAGAAGGTGAAAGGTGGATCTAGGGTTAGAGGTACGGCGTGTTGATTCTACAGTGTGTTGCTCAAGATAAACAAAGGGCTAAACTGCTAAAAATAGGGTTATGAGACGAGGAACTTATGGAAGAGGGAGTTTCCAAGTATTTATAAGGAATAGGGAAGGTGGAGGGGACACGTGTACGGTGTATGGTCTTCCGTATTGGAATCTAATTGTTAAAGGTGTGCGGTTAGGTTTCGATTAAGCAAACGCTATTCCAATCCAACGTCGTCGTTTAAGGTTATCAATTCCAACACGTTGTTTTTCCTCTTGGGCTTTGGAGTTGACATGCCGGCCCGGCCGGTTTCTCAATTCTGTTTCAGTGTGTCTCTGCAACTTTCTCTTTGGATTTTTCTTGGTTTGGGCTTCCTTTTTTGGTAAATTAAACTCTTTTTTCTTCTTTTGTTTTGCGTTTTGAGGTTAAATCTAATTTGAGGTGATATTCATTTTTCCGTTGGCAGAATTTGTTTGTCTACATATTTGTTAGAATGTATAGTGTTTGATCATTTGCCTCAGTGAAAATTTAACCTTGTTTTCTTTAACTAGTTTAACTGTCTAATTTTGTATTCCTGGTAAGCCAAGTAGTAGTATTATTATTTTTTTAATATTGGTGTTCTAAATTTTAAATCTTTGGTCATTGTGGGGTTATTAAATTGCTGCTGAAGGGAATATCAAAGTGGTATTTTTTTTCTTTTTAATCTGGCAAGTCTTGAACTTGTATTTCTTTTTTGGTGGGGGGGGGGTTGTTAAGATTCCTGCTGAATTTAGGCCTTTTCCTTTTTCGAAGTAAGATAGTTTACATGAGGAAACTTCGGTGAAAATCTAAAGGGGCAGTAATGGAGAAAGAAGAGATTAAGTTTAGATGGAAACTAGATGTTCTAGTTTTCTCCTTTTTGTTTTGTTCATATTGTTCTGTCTTCTGCAATAGGTTTCGAAATAGTTCCATGTGTAGAGTATCAAAACCATTATGGCGTTACTTAGGACAAGCATGCGCTTGTTTCTCCACACATTATCTTTCTTTCTGCAAACAAACTACATAGAACCATCATCAAATTTTGCTCTTCATGATATTCTTGTTAATTGCTAGAATTATTGACATGTCATTGAGCTTCAAGAAGTTAAGCGGGTTTTATCTTCAATAGTTGCTGCTTCTTCCTTGGATTTAGTTGGTTTCCTAAAATATCCATGACATGGTGGAAAGTTAAAAACTGTGTTTTCTGCTTATAGAGCATATTGAAATGCTTACATGGATTTCATATTCTCTTTCTACTCTGTCATTTGAACCGCATGGTGAAGGTGAACAATTGGAGATAAAGAGAGAATTTCAGTTATATATAATGTAGTCTTCTGTCTGTTGTCTTCATCTATAGTGACTTAATAATTTTAGGGCAGAGTAGTCGTGTTGTATGACATCACAGGTTACTGGTGTGGAATATCTATTGCAATAAGTGGCATTAGAATTATATAAATCAGGTGATACAGAGACTATGAGGCGAGCTCATTCATATGAGCTTTTGAAGTTGAAACAAGGTTATTAGAATAAGCAAGCCTGAAAGGAGCGGAGAAAGAGATGATCTGCAGGAACGTTAAGATGACAGCTTAGAGAAAAAGAAGAGGAGAGAGGGTAGGATTGATTAGTTTTATTGTTGATTCAGTGAGTGTATTGGAAAAAACTGGGCTTAGGTCTTTTGTGGTCTGAATACATATATGGGCCTTTAGCCTTTACAGCATTGGCAATCAAAGCCCAAAAATAAATAGCAAATTGATAATATCATTCACAAAGATGTTTCATTAAAAAATTAACATCTAAAATAAAGGTTAAGAGCATATGTTTTCTTCCTACTCAAAAATGGAGATGGTGACGCAAAAAGGTAAATGAAGATGTTCTTTTAGAGAGAAAGTTAAGGGCATTGTTTTATCCTACTAATTTATGAGACAGCCAAATATATCAATCCTACTTTTAGACTCTTTATAACTGAATCTGAGTCCTAAATTTTGGATAGCAGGTGAATCAGGCACTTAGAGTTACAAAGTTAAATTTAAACAACCAAATATGGTGCTATTTAACGTACATAATCATCTTGTTAGTACTTAGTAGCATATGTTTGATGAAGATTCTTCATCACGGAATTTTATATTTTTCCTGAATGACTTAGACGATGGGAGTCTGAGGTATTTCTACTTGTGTGTCAAGAAATACAGTCCACAAATCTTCAAGGCTCTGCTACAATGAAGCTTTGTTGTCCTGATCTTAATTTCTCCTAATTCCTAGCATGGTCTTAAAACCGAAATCTCGTTATTTTTTCTGCTTCTCTAGCACGTTATCCTACCAGTTCAGGCTAATGGGACAACTTGTAGCAAAGTTTGATTGCCTTTATCTGCTGCAACTGTAATTTATGATTGCATTTCGTTTCTTTAATAAATTGGTTCTTTGATGTGCTGCAGAAGGAGTCTTCACCTCTTTCAGCATTGTTTGTTATCTTGCAGCATATTATCGGAAACTATAAATTGTTTATCATTTACTTGTTCATAAACTTTTTACAAGAATATATGTTATTAAATGTGAAAGTAGATCCAAAAATTTACTAGGTGCTAGTTAGGGCTAGGTAAATCTGTTTTGAACAGATATTGGAGTATGAGTGCTACCAGAAAATGGCAGACAAAGTGAATATGAAAATTCCTTACGTTGTTAGAACTTGTACCGAACTGTCAATTATGATGCCAGAAAAGGCTAGGTATGGGTCCTAATATCAACAACCACATTTCCTGAACTAAAACAATGGACATCCAACCTACTTCTTTTGGTAGTTGAGGATGCAGAGGAGTTGCCATAATACTTTGTCACGTTTCCGACTTTTTTTGTGTAGAGCTAGGAATCTGCGGCTATTGAAGTGCCAAGAGAATAATCATTCGGGTCCAATCATGTAAGTGTACGACCTCCCTAAGTTCTTCACAAGATGTTGTTTTCTCATGATGCCTAGCATGACTGTGAGAGAGTTCCTAAAGTTTTCTTGAAAATTGGTTATGGTGTTTCTAGTAGTCTTATAACATAGAATTGTTGGGAGATTAATTCACCATAATGATTTTGTTAAAAGTGGAGAACACAAAAAATCTTCTAATCATTTCCTGTTGAAATCTTATAGGCAGAATTATAGAGATCCCCATAGAAAAAGAAGAGCATTGAAAATGTTGTTGGACTTGGTTAATATATAATAAAGGGGAGATAGAAAAGGAAATGTGAAATCTGAGGTA
>JBBYHO010000008.1:2148777-2162995 GCA_038382025.1 Adansonia gregorii | reverse complement strand
AAGTCTAAACACAAAATTCTCTTTTCCAAGTCATTAAGGTTACCAAGTCAATTTAATTAGTGGCCAATTAACTAGAAGCATTAAGAACAAGATTGAATAAAAAACTCAAATATCATTGATATCAAGAAAAGAGAATACAATAATCCAAATTATATTTTAAGTTTTATTGCAATCTTAAAAAAATAAATTTAGTTCATAATAAGTAAAGAAAATATAAAATCAAAGAGTTTCACCATTATTAATAATATAAGAAAGAAAAAAAGGTAAAGTAAAAGAGAAAACTAAGATTAGTTGTATCTTTGATTTTTAAGTTTATTCAAATTCTCTCTAGCTTCTTTAATATTATGCTTGCTTCTCTACTCTTCAAAAACGGGTTTACAAAGTTCCCAAGTCTCCTTTAGTATCTAACTTAAAAAGTCATATATATACATTTATATATATATATAACCAAAACCCTAGATAGGAGAAATTGAATTAAGTAGCTCAATTAATTTATTTTTGAAAGCTGCCAAATTGAGCCCACCTTGCTTATTGATTATGTTATTCCACTTTAGAGACTCATTTGAGTTTGGACTACAAAAATACTAAAATACTAAAATATAAAGAAAATAAATAAAACTAATATAAAATAAACCAACAAATAATTAAATATAATTAAAAACTTTTAAGATTTAATTAATTTAATACACATAATAAGACTAAATTATTTTATTTTTATAAAGTTATCAAAAAGACTCAGATTATATTGTAATTGGGTTGGATTCACTATCCTATCCATAAAACCGTAATATAAGTAGCTAATGAGTATGATCTGTCCCATTGAAATTTGATAAAAAGAGAAGAAAAGCCTAACCACTTTTAGATAACTTTGAATATATCAATCATTTTATTGATTATGTCTACAAACATTCATACTTTTCAATTATTATTATTATTATTTTATTTTATTTTGTGTTTTATGCTGTTGTGTTTTAGTTCTATAATTTAGTAATATAGAAAATCAACAGTGAAAGCTAGCTATTGGCTTTACTTATTTGTCCCAGGAGAGCATTGCAAATTTGCAATACGTAAAGAACCAAAGCCATACCTAAGGCTGAGTCCATTTAGTAGGTAATCGCATCAGTCCAATAAATGCCCAGCATCTCAAGACTTGAAAGGAGCCTCTCAGAATCCATTTTTTTGCCAATTACCGAGGGAACTGCTGCCCCCATGTGGGCCAATTTCAATAATGGTATTGTTGACATGAGTACAAATAGCTCTTAAGCCTTGAATAGAGTAGAAGCTAACAGACAATTTTTGCCCCAGAAAATATCTAAAAGAGGAAGATAATTTGATGATATGATACACAATGGAGTCCACCTCCCATGTTAAATGTAAACCTTTGCGCTTTTTCCCTACCAGCTCATCTTTATGTGGGATCTCATTAAAAACAAAGCCTTCAATCTAATCTGACCAGGCCATGGACAAACTGATAAACAATTTCATGTGCAAAATCTGTCATGGACCCTCACTTAGCCAAAAGTAGAGGAGCCGGGTCCTCGAAATCTTTCGCGTCAAATTTTAATACAGTACATATCCTTAAGAAGAAGATAGAAATGAATTTGAATGTGATAATTTCTTTCTTTGCTTATTTTACATTGCCTTGAGACCCGTTCCATCACTAACATGGTTGAAAATGTTTCTAATATGTAGAGGCATCCTTTTCTTAATTTTAGGCTAGCTAGCTAGCTAGCTAATAAGCCATGTTGAACTATAGAAGAATGTTGGTCCGAATGTTTCGGAAGCTAGGTTAAAATAATATGTTTCACTATCTTGCCTATAATGAGATAACTTTCTGTATATGAATCTATACATGGGATGGAAGTTCTCAAGGCTCAAGAGAACCATTTTACATGCACTTTAATATCTGTAATCAATTCAAATTTCAAATCACCCTAAACCCTAAATCCCAAGGTCTGGGGTCTTGATAATACGTTAAGTGAGTGAAATCTAAGTTAATTTCATGGCTTATTGTCTGTAATCTTTGGAAGCTGCGTATGTATCAGTTGGTTTACAACTTAGAGCTAGCAATTAAGAAGTGTGTGGAAGAACGAAGGTAAAAAGTATTCACTCTGGAGAATTTGCGGGAAAAAATAAAGAATTTTTCCACATTTCCCATTTACCTGATCATTGTAATTGATGTTTTATCAGAATTGGTTCGTACATACATACATGTCTCTATATCTATATATAAGAAGAAACTGTTTATATTATTGTGGTCCAAACCATAATTGAGATATTACAAAGTAGAGATCAAGCTTGACAAAATATAAGGTACGAAAGCGCATCTGATAACTTAAATTGAAAGCTAGATATTAGCTTTACTAATTTGTTGTCCCAGGAGAGCATTGCAATATATAAAAAACCAACGTCATCATAACTAGTTCTACATTTAATTTAGTACGTAATCGCTTCAGGCCTCTAAATGGCCGGCATCTTAATAATTGAAACTATTCTTCCAGAGTCCCTTTTATTTTTTTTTTTTGGCCAACTACTGAGGGAACTACTGCTCCCATGTGAGCCATTCAATAGTGTATTAGTGGTTATATGTATACATACATATATATGTGTATGTATGTATGTATGTATATAGCTCTTGGGCCTTGAATTGAGTAGAAGCTAGCAGACAATTTTTGCCCTAAAAAAAGAGAGATAATTTGATGATATTGATCCTCAATGGAGTCCACCGCCCATGTTAAATATGGCCTTTAAATTTTTGCACTTTTTTCATACCAGCTCATCTTTATGTGCGATCCCATTTAAGAACCTTTCAATCCAATCTGACCATACTATAGAAGTACGGATAAACAATTTCATGCGCACTATATGTCGTGGACGTCCCTCCCGTAGCTCAAAAGCGACATATCCTTTGGAAGATGATAGACATGTATGTAAGTCCAAACTTTTTCAGAGAAAAGGACATTAGAAGAAAAGAAGATCAATAGACTCGTCTTGTATTTGCAAAACGGAAATTGCACTTGGTTTGGCTTAACAACCTTTCTTTAGCTCTCATTGTTGCAATCCTCTTACTTATACAGAATTTCTTTCCGACATAAGATAACAATTGTCCTAACCAGGACTTGGAACACATGTTATGATATTAAATTTTGGTAATACTCTCACGTTAATGCAGTTATTAGCTATAATTTGTACATTATGATATGGCTTAAGCTGGTGGGTTCATTGATTATTATTGGGCTTCCGTTTAGATTTTCTGCTAGTGGAACCACAGAAATCAAGGTCAAGTCTTGATATTACGTTGAGTGAGAGAAATCTAGGTTAATTTCATGGTACACTGTCCACTCATCTGACCATTGATAATAGATTTTTTATCAGGATTGGTTCATATAATATTATATATATATATATATATATATGGAATGAGGAGAAACTGTTAATACTATTGCAGTCCAAACCAAAATTGAGATATTACAAAGTAGAGATCAAGCCTCCAGAGTATTTGGGTCGGCTTCGCCGATGGGCGAATCCACCATTAACGACGAACTTGGTCTACTTTCCAAAGCCCTAGTCGTTAAAGTAGCATTTTAATTCTTCTTTATTTTCAACATTTGCATGATCAGCATTCATAACGGTCGTTAGCCACCATGGTTTTAAAAGCTTTAGATATGAAATCAAGGTGTAGAAAAACAGATGATAAAATAATAATATTATCAAACTTCAAGATACTGAAATACAACGTAGGATTGAATATATGACGCAAAACAACTCACCGGCACAAGCCTCAAAGTTTTAAACCTAAAACAAATATCCCCAAATAACCCTCGGTGAACAAAACCCAGGTCTAAAAGCAATGACAACAAATACTAACTACTAACCCCAACAGAGGACATGAAACCCGATGACTTCAAACAATAACAAAGCCCTCAGTATTTCTGCTGCTGTGTAGATACTAACCTTAATCCACCACAGGGGAATATTCATCTCAAGCGGTAACCATAATAGAAGTTATATTAATTACTGCTGCTTCAATCAGACAAACCAGCTTTACTCTTGAGATGCTCCTTGAAGTCCATAATGTCACCCTCCCACCGTGTTACAGCTTGATTTTCACAAACCCAAATCTCCTCGGCTACCTGGTTTATCAGCCTGAAATCATGACTAACAAGTACCAAGCCACCGTCCCACTCGTTCAATGCTTCAGCCAGTGAATCAATTGTCTCGATATCCAAATGGTTAGTAGGCTCATCTAGCAGCAGTAAGTGGGGTTGTCTATAAGCTAACCACGCAAAGATGACCCGACTCCTCTGTCCATCAGATAGATTCTTCATTGGCATCACTTGTGCTTTCCCTGACAATCCAAACTTCCCAACTGCAGCTCTCATCCTCTCTTCCTCATTTCCAGGGTATTCTTTCATCATATATTGGAGGGCAGACATTTCCAAGTCGAGTTTCTCTGCCAAGTGCTGATGGAATTGCGCAATTCGCAGATGATTATGCCGCCGGACCATACCATCAATTGGAACCAAGTCACCTGTCATCAGTTTCAGCAATGTACTCTTCCCGGCACCATTAGGTCCCACAAGTGCTATCCTTGAGTCCAAGTCCACCCCGAAGTCCAAGTTCTTGTATATGAGATTATCGGGTGTATAACCAAAAGTAACTTCAACAAACTGCAGTACTGGTGGAGGAAGTTTTCCAACATCAACAAATCGAAAGACCAGAACCTTGTCCCTCACTACCTTCTCTGTGAGTCCACCCCGCTCCATCTTTGCCAATGTCTTTTCTTTACTCTGGGCCTGCCGGGCTAGTTTGGCTGACCCATGACCAAAGCGAGCAATGTACTCCTTCATTGAAGCAATCTGTTCCTGCTCCCACTTGTACTGTTTCATCTGATTCTCTTCCAATTCAGAACGAGTTTGAACATACTGATCATAATTCCCAGTGTACAGCTTAATTTTTTTGTTTTGCATATGAATAATATTTGTACAGACACCATTCAGGAAATCCTGGGAATGTGATACCACAACAAGGATACGATCAAATTTCTTCAAATTTTCTTCCAACCAGACACAAGCTTCTAAATCTGTTTCAAATTAAGACAATTGTACACGTCAGGGTTGAGAAGCATAGTGAAAAAGTTTTCCATGTCAAACAGCTTCCATATGTGAAACAGGGGGGAAAAAAACATATAAATCTATGACGTTAAACAAAAATAACCAATAACAGCCTACCTAAATGATTGGTGGGCTATGAAGAAAGAGAATGGTGGGATTCATGGATAGAGCCCGTGAATTAACCATATAAGTAAACAGTATTACGTTAAAAAAAAAAAAAAACCAAATTACCAACCTAAATGATTAGTGGGTTCATCAAGCAAAAGAATGGTGGGATTCATGAACAGGGCACGTGCTAATGCAATCCTCATTCTCCAGCCACCAGAGAAATCTCGGGTTTTCTTCACCTGCATCATCTTGTTGAAACCAAGACCAAATAAAATTTCTGCAGCACGTTTCTCAGCAGTTGAAGCATCCATGGCATCCAATCGCTCATAGATCCGTTCAAGTTGCTCTCCACCACCATCATCCTAAAACAATATTTAATGCAAAAGGGAAAAAGGTTACATTGTATGTTTTTTGAAGAAATCTAGCATGATTACAGCATTTGGTTTGCTGAATAAACCTGTGCTGCCAAGATTTCAGCTTCTCTCTCCAATCTCAACCTCTCTTCATCACAACTTATGACAGCCTCCAATGCAGACATGTCAGAAGCTTCAATCTCCCTTGTCAGATGATAGATATCCATGTGCTCTGGAATAGGAAGTTCACGCAATCCTATTGCAGTAAGCAGCGTGGATTTCCCACACCCATTTAATCCAAGCAAACCATAGCGTCTGCAAAGATAAAATGAAATAGACAGTGATCTCATCAGATAAAAATCCTACACAGAGTTAATATGAATATTCCCAAGCGATATGCCTAAGGTCCACAAACCTGCCATAGTTAAGCTCCAATATTGAATCAACGATAAGATCATGTCCATGAAAAGTAACCGACAAGGACTCGATCTGCAGCAAGAAAACCAGTTCACCATCAATGTAAATTTTGACTCGATGACTCATCTTTGACACACAGAGAGGTTCTTTTAGCTCCAATAATGGAATCCATCAAGATGCTAAAAATGTCAAACTAATTTGTAAATATTCATAAATGCAAAATCTCAGACGAATTAATGCTTCCAATATAGTTTGTTCAATGCCTTGGTTGCCAACGCACTAAGCTAGCAACAGTAAGCTAAAAGAACAAGCTATGAAAACGCTAAAATATTTTTTGAAAAAAAATCCCTTCTTTTTCTTTCCCTCAAACAATTTAGCATAAAGAAAGAGTAAAAGGCTTGCAGTCATAATATTCAAAAAACGAATCAAATATTAATATTTTCTCCAATATTCAGCAAAAATTGAATACAATCACATTTGAGCTCACAAAGGAAGAATCTTTCGACTTACACGAATATCTCTCGAAAGTGGATGCGAGCAAAGAACACCGGTACACGTCCGATCGGATATCTGGAGCATACTAACTCCATCGGAAACCTTATCAACACCGTTATCCGCGGTCGCGGTCGCCGCCGCCTTGGAAGATGCGGCAGCTGCAGCCACCTTCCCTCCTCTCTTCGCAGCGGCAGCAGCCTTCTTCTGAGCTGCCTTCTTCTTGCTAGCGTCCGACACCATCTTCAATCTAACCAGCACAACAGATCCAGAACTACAATTAATAAAAAAAATAATAAGTAAAAGTTAAATCTGAAAAGAATCAATATCTCCGTTTGGGAAGATCGGGGAAAGTAAAGGTGCATCTAGGGTTTTGAGGAACGGATTTTTGGTACTACAGTATCTTGCTCGAGAAAAATCCGAAAAATAGGGTTGCAACAGGGTTCCTAAGTGAGGAAGACGCGAAGGAGGAGGTGACACGTGTAGGTGATACGACCACCGGACGGTTAGGCAAAATTAAATTCCAACCAAACGTTGTCGTTTAAGGTTATCAATTCCAGCACGTCTTTTTTCTTATTTCTTGGGCTTTGGAGAGGACATGTCGGCCTGGCCCATATATCTGTTCTCTTTCACTTTTGTCTCTGCAAACTGCAAATACTACAGTTTTCTTGTATTCGCTAATTGTTCCGTCGGTGCTTCAGTGGTATAGATTTCCCTTTGGACTCTTGTCTAGGTTTAGGCTTTACTTTTTTGATAATTTTTTTGGGGTTTTGCGCTTCAATTTAAATATATTTTGAGGTGATTATCATTTCTCTGCTGGCTGAACTTGCTTTTTTACATATTTGTCGGAATGTAAAATGTTTGATCATTTGCCTCAATGAAAATCGAACCTTGTTTCCTTTAACTTGTTTAATTGCATGATTTTATTTTCCTGGTAATTCCAAGTTATACTTCTTTTTTTAAGTCTCAGTTTTCTAAATTTTGAATCTTCTCATTGTGGGATTATTAAATTGCTGCTGAAGGGAATATCAAATTGGTGATTTTTTTTTTATGTGGTAAAATATTAAACTTGTATTTACTTGTGGGGTTATTAGGTTTCTGAATAGGTAAAGATTTTTCTTTCTTGAAGTAAAGATAATTTACATTAGGGAACTTCACTGAAAATTTAAAGGGACGGTAATGAAAAGATTAAGTTTAGATGGAAAATAGAGGTTTTAGTTTTCTCTTTTTGTGTCGTTTATATTGCTTTGTCTTCTACTATAGATTTCATGATAGTTCTGAGTTAGAGGATTTAAACCATAGTGGCCTTAAGGATTGAGCAATTATGGCTTTATAAGAGGCTTAATACATACTTCAGGCAAGCATGTGCTTGTTTCTCCTCACCATTTTTTCTTCTTTCTGAAAACAAACTACTCAGAGCCACTATCATATTTTAATCTTCATGATATAATTGTTAGTGGCTAGAATTATCGACATTTCTTTGATCTTCAAGCAGTTAAATGGGTTTTGTATTAATAGTTGCTGTTTCTTCCTTGGATGTTCTTAGTTTCCTAAAATCATGCTTTCTCTTTACTCTGTCATTTGAAGTGCGTGGTGAAGATGAACTATTGGAGATAAAGTTAGTGGTTCAGTTGCATTTATTATAGTTTTCTCTTTGTTGCATTTATTATAGATGAACTATTGACTTGAGAATTTAGGCCAAAGTTCTTGTGTTGTATACAGTTACTTGTTTGGAATATGTATTAACAATGCGTCCTTGAGAATTCAGATACATCTCCTCTGCACCAACTCAGTCCAATGACATTTTCTTATCTTTCTTCTTTGTTACAAAAAACACCCCTTTGGTGAGTGAAATGAAGGATAGGAGAATCAAAGAAAAGGGACAAAGAGGGGGTGTATTTGATAGGAACATAAAATTTGATGCTAGTTAACATACATTATCATCTTGTAAGTAATATATCTTAGAATGAAAATTGTCATTCATGGAATTTTAGATCTTTCCTGAATGACTTGGAGGATGGGAGCTTGAGGTATTTCTACTTGTGTATGAATAAGTACTCTTCAGTTTATGAAGCTTTGTTTCCTGATCTTAGTTTCTCCTAATTCTTAGCACCGTCTTAAAGCCCTAAACCTCATGATGTTTCTGTTTCTCCAGCACTTTATCTTACCAGTTCAGGCTGATGGGACAACTTGTAGCAAAGTTTGATTGCCTTTATTTACTGCAAAAGTATTTCATCATTGTCTTTGGTTTGTTCTAATAACTTGGTTCTTTGATGTGCTGTAGAAGGAGCCTTCACCTCCTTCAGCATTGTATGTTATCTTGTAGCATTATCCGAAACTATTGTTATCTACTATGCTATTTAATTCATGGCCCGTAATTGCTGAAACAACAAAATTGCTGGATTAAGTTATTAGCTGTTTATCATTTACATATTCATTAACTTTTTACAAGAATCTGTTATTAAATGTGCAAGTAGATGCAAAAGTTTACTAGTTGCCAGTTAGGGCTTTGTAAATCTGTTATGAACGGTTCTTGGAGTCATAGAAGAGCCAGAAATGGCAGACAAAGTGAATATGAGAATTCCTTGCATTATTAGATCTTGCACTGAACTATTGATTATGATACCAGAAAATGCTATGTATGGGTCCTAATATCAACCAGCAGATTACCTGAACCTAATAATTGACATCCATCCAACTTTTCTGTTAGTTGAAGAGGATTCAGAGTTGCTATAATACTTGATCATATTCTTCCACTTTTTGTTTGGGAGCAGGGGACCGGCAGCTATTGAAGTGCCAAGAGAACAGTGATTCACGTCCAGTCATGTATTTTGTATACCTTCCAAGTTGTTCAGAAGACGTTCTTTTGTCATGATTCGTAGGTTAACTGTGACAGAGAGTTCCCAAAGTTCTCTTGAAAATTAGTTATAGGTTTTGTAATAGGCTTATAATATAAAATGTATCATCCATCGTTGATGTTACCAACGCTGCAGTATTATCGTAGTCTAATGGGCTATTCTTCGGTTTGGCCAGTAAAAGAGAAAAAATGAAGTACTATGTTATTATTACCATCTGATAGAAAGTATAAACTGCAAAGACTTGATATTATCTTATTATGCTACGCAGAATGTTTGGCAGCTTCAAAGGATGACAGTGCTGAAGAGGTATGTGCTGAGGTTGTTCATATCACTTAAGTACATCACTGCAAACATTGTAGATAGAAATAATGGACGGATAGTTGCAACGGCATCGACAGTTGAACATGCCATCAAGAACTCATTGGAGTGTGGCCGGTCTTGCAATGCCAAGGCAGCAACCGTTGTCGGAGAGGTGTTGGCTATGCGACTCAAAGTGGAGGGTCTTGAGCAAGGACAGGGAAGAGGTATTCATGTTGATGTAAGCAAGGAGATTGAGAAGAAGGGCTTTAAGAACAGAACCAAAGTCTGGGCTGTTGTCAATGCCCTTAAGAACAATGGAGTTAAGGTCGTTCTTGAAGATAATGAAGATCATCCATCCCGGCCAAGTTTCTGATATGATAATACCTCCCTTCCCTTTTCTAGATAGGGTATGGATGTATCTTGTATGCAACTGTTGCTCATAAGTAATTCCAAGCTTGGAAGCTCAACAATGGAAGCCTGCAAGTAATTTTTTCCTTTTTTGTCGACAAAAAGGGGAACTGAAAATTTTTTAAGGAATTAAATTGAGTGAATATTATATTATTACTGCTCAATATAGTCATAAACCAAATCAACCCCGGCATAAAGTTTGTTGAATCATAATGACCAAAGGATTCTTCCATGTTAATATGCCAAAGGAGTTTGTGCCATTTTGCCTACCAAAAATCATCATGAACGAATGTGTTGTATGCTCAGATTCTGCCTTCGGGAGTAAAGTACAAAATCCATGCAAAACTGTAACTAGTATTAATTTTGATTCTATCAAAATTTTATAAACTATATCATGATCTTAGCCTTTCAAAGCTTAGTACATAAATAATTATCAAAAGAAATATCTAAATTTTTTTTTATCAAAAAGGTCATAGTTTAAAAAATTTACTGAATGCATAAATCAGTTAGATTAAACTCGGATTCAAAAAGAAAAAAAAACATTTACATGTTTTTTCTTTCTTACTTTTTTTTTCCTTTTATTTCTTGGGCTGTATCCATATAAATTTGGCTTTTTTCATGCATGAAAAAATGATTTTTTTTTTCTCTTTAATCCACTTTCTGATATAGTCTACTTCTCACATGGGATTGAGCTCATGCAATCATCACATCTTTAAAAAAGATTCAAAAGAGCCTTTAATCACATGGATTTGGAGTCTTTAATTTTTTTTCTTTTCCTTTTGGACTCTTGAACTTGCATAGGAAGAACAGTCTCCATTCATCTTTAAATTAAACCATTCTTTTCTTTTCTTTACAATGCCAAAGACTTTTCTTAATCAGAAAGATGGAAGTAGACAAGTGCTTGATACAAAATTCCCATCATGTTTCTAGTCAACATTTATTCATTATTAAAATCTAGTCTTGGGTTTTCTTAGTATGCAGGTGGAATATTCCTTCATTTTCTAAAGAAATTTTGGAATTATTACTAACAACACTAAACTTATAAAAAAAAATAGATTGCTACAGAAAATTTGGAAATATTGAAAAGTGTTGTTGGTTTTGTTTGTGACTTTGTGTGCTACCTTTTCCCACCCTTGGTGGAAAATTCCCCTTAATTTCCCTAGGAAGGCAAGGAAATATGGGGCCATTGGAAGGCAGGGTTGTGCTGCTGCTATCTGTTGCATGAATGGCACACTTAGGCATCATCATGATGGGGATCAATGTTCATGTACATGCACACACCCACATCATGATTTTACAGGGTGCACATGCAAAAGAGATAAGGGTTTTTCCTTTTTTGGGCTTGGGTAAAAGGATTAAGTCTACATGACACTCAATGATGGGTTTCATTGAAAACTGAGTGAAAAGGAATATGTTTTCACGAGGAAAACCATTTGGAAATTTGAAACAAGGACGAAAGGAAGAGAGTATCTATCAAGGGCAAGAACGTAGCCTATTCATTGTATTACCAAAAAAAAAAAAAAAAGAGAGAGACAAGAAGAAAGAAATCTTGAAGAAATAATTAACCCTTTTTTCTTAAATAGAGACGCAAAGAAGTTTATTTAGAAGATTTTAATTCACTCAAGGGATGAAACAATTAATTATTACTTCATAATAATTAATATAGTTATATTTTAGACATCGAAAATAAATGTAATTAAAAGAACAAGATCTGGAATATGTTCATCTCAATCCTATATATTCAGCATAGTCAAACTTAAAAGATAAAGCATTCATCAACCCAATCACAAGCATGACAAGAATGTAGAAAAGATAATCTTGATTTAGAAAGATACCAAGGATTTGTCTAATAGGTTAATGGATGTGCAGCTCAATACCGCCAAGCAAACATGTGATGAACTTAGTCTTCCCCATATTTTCTATTTACTAGTTTTTGGTTTAGATAATATATATGAACATCCTAAATTGTACCAAAGCGTACAAGAGGGGGTGATGGCAACATCCAACATGAAACATTGGCTTCTTGCAACTGCCATGGTTCTGACTGTCTGGTGTGTCCCTTCTAGCCTTTAGGCTTTTAATAAGACGTGAAACTTTAGGACAGGGCAGGGAAGAGCTTGACTACATTCCAGGAAATGCTGCATATTGCTTATCCTCTTATCTTATCTGCTAACCAGGACACCAAAGAGATTGTTGGTTAACAAATGCCTTAATGCTGAGGACACCTAATAACGACACATGAAAAGTTAAGGGCTGCTTTTTGGAATAATTTGGTAGGTCCTGCCCTATGATTCAAAATCTTTTGGCATGTTATTTTATGCTTTGGTGGGGGCCCAAAAACTTCTATGAGTCCTTCACCAAAGAGGAGGGTCTCTGCTAATTCATTTGCCTCTGTCAATCACTTACCAAAATATTTTCTGATTCACAAAATCATGCAAGGTCTGCTTCCTTCTACATTTTAGAATACCTGAAAGATCAAAATTGTTTAATCCTGAAGTTTCTCATACTCTTCTACCTCAGCAATTCTCTTCACCTAATTTGGCAACTTGCACGTATACTTATTGCTAGTTTTTTAGAACCTATACAAATTTTGATAGCACATGTATACCACGCAAGTTTCAGTCAATGAGTCAAATTATAGAAACAGGATATAAAACCTGAAGGTGTCATGATTCAGAGAAGGCAACCTCATCAGGCAGCAAACTGCAAACCAGAAAAGATTAAATAAAAACCTTAATTGTTCATCAGATCGAATGGGGTGATGGGTAGGTGAGTTACGACCTTTTTGAAATCAAAGAATCTTCCAGGTCATGTGTGCATTCAAATATATAATTTCTAATCATTTTTTAAAAGCCCCTCTCCGCTTTTCCTTTTGGGTTAGATGGAAATGTAAGAGGACTGAATGGGACTTGTGCCAATGTCCACATCTTAGTGGTTATACATCAGGAAAGAGTATGCCCCAGTCCCCCTTTTGGTCATTTTTCTTACATTTATTGAGTAGCAGCGTAGAACAAGCTTCGTACCTCACCATCTGTGTATCAGTGTTTTTATCTTTCGGTTCATATAAATTTTAATATATTCATATCGATGATGTTCGAAATTACCAAGCCTGTTCGAAATTACCAAGCCTGTTCTTTCCCTTTAGTTTCTCACCCTAAGTAGAATTCCCGGGTGCAAATTAAAGCAATGACAAAAGACAAATCCCACAAAACCCACATCACAGTAAGTTCTGGTAACTAGTGAAACAGTTGAGAGAACAAAAACAAATATATTGGCAAAATTAGCAAAATATCACTAATCTTATTAAAATTGCCAGCACTCAACTTTTTAACAGCAAATTACAATATCAAAAATCCTAGAATCCAACATATATAAAAAAACCCAAACAAGCTTTTGGAGCTCCGAGTTTAACCCAAAATTTTCCTTTCCAAGTAAACTCTCTTCTCTAGTTCTTATTTACACTTTCCATTGATTTACCTTAACCTAAAATCCTATACCATAAACCCCATTTCTCCTCACAAAATGGCACAAGCATTAGGATTCTCATCATTGAACATGTGATGAGGAGGATGAACAGATATCGGGTAACCTGGCACGTATCCTGGGTAACCATGCCCATGTCCATGCCCTTGCTGGTGCCCATAAACCAGGTGCCCGTACCCAGGATAACCCGGCATGTATCCAGGGTAACCAGACATGTATCCAAATTCCGATTGAACCATAAATTCCATCCTGTTTCCTTCCATCTTACCCCCAGCAGCAGCAGCGTTAGCCTCATTTACAGCATCTCCACCACCATTGCCACCTTTGTTTTTCTTTTTCCCGCTGTCGCCACCACCACCACCACCACCATTCTCGCCACCCTCCTTTTTGCCATCTTTCTCTTTCTTAGGTGGCACAATCTCAACATTCTTCTTGAGTTTGTCCTTCAAAGCCTCAGCCACGGCCTTAACATCCATAGTCCCCTTAACTGTGACCAGCTCCTTCGTCTCGTCTACTTTCAACTCATGCACACCTGCAATGCCGTCAAGAACTAAAGTCAGAAACGAAAGCAAGGTTTTAACGCTCTTATAGTTACCGAATGGTAAGAATCTAAACTAGCTAAAGGCTCATCATCACCTTTGGTTTCGGAGACAATGTTGCGAATCTTAACAATGCATCCCTGACA